>JAQFVV010012555.1:0-312666 GCA_028023455.1 Epiperipatus broadwayi
CATTACTTCGTTTGGATCGTTATAATACAAATCAGTACTATATAGGAAAAGGAATACTGTATATGAACAAAACATTTGCAAAAATTATAGATCTTTGGTATATTGGGTTCTGCCATATTTAGACCTGGAATTTAAGGCTGATTAGAAATTGAGATTCTTCTTGTAGAGCCACCCAATTTTGGTAGCTAAATAGATATCTAGCTATTTGTATATAGAAGACTGCAGAATAAATGAGATTCTTTATGTGCATAATGTAACAGAAATGCAGAAACACAGTTAACAATATGATGTTGTTTTTCACCAATAGTGAGGAAAATGGTGTTCTTTATGGATTCTGAACATGTGATTTATGAGTCTGTAAAAATTGGCAAAAAACCACACAGTTTAACCAAAAGTGATATCTTTTTTTAAAAGCACCTGTTTTCTTTGCTCACTAGCACTAATTTTATTAAATTGTTAACCAAGAAACAGCTTACAAATTTTTCCATTTTTCTTTATCCATCATTGATTGAAATTTTGAATTAAAAAGAAAAAGCAGTAAATGAAAATATAATAAAGTGTGCCCATTCTCCTTTATTTTAGAAGTCATTGTAGGAACCCATTAGCCTTAAAAAGAATAAATGAAATATCTGTTTTTGTGGGAAGTTTTTTACATATGTGGATCACGATCTTTTAGACTCGCAATATCTTGAACTGTTTTATTTTAGTCATAAGGAATTCCAGTAGTCAACGACTTCTGCAAAACATCTACCTAATCATGTTTTAATTTTGTAATTATATATATATGTATATATGTATATTTGTAAATGTTTCATAATGTAGATTTAAATTCATTTTGTAAATTTTTATAATAAACTACATTGATTTTACTAATATAAATAATGAAATCCCTTCCTATATGCACCTTATATAAAGCAGTATTTTATTTTTTGCACTTGCAAATAGCGTATAGCTTCAACTATTTAACAATCTTTCTCATAGCTGTACTATTACACACAATCTAATAAATATAAATAATGTATTACAATAAAAGTTTTAGAACAATATATATATAATATAAACATATTAGATTAAGTCAAAATTTTCATAGGCTACACATATAAGTGAAATATCTGGGTACATCCATGTATAATTTATTGAAAAAATATATATAAACCAATGTTTCGACTACTGTAAGCTGTTTGAAATGTTGGTTTATATATATATTTAATAAATTATATACACCTGGATAATATTTTATTTATGTAAACATAAACCATATATAAAAGTGGATTTCAACCTTATTGTTTAAAGGTGGTTGCCTTGACAACAGATTGAGATTGTTGATTGTTATTAATATTGGTATTGTTTCTTTCATGTGTGTATATATTAAGATTCAGTTTATATTTGTTTATTATTAATATATATATAAATAATAAATATACATAGCTTAATGAATATGAAATTTAAATAGAAGTAATAATGCATTTTTAAGCTGTGTGTAAACAACACTCGTAAGTAAAAAATATGAAGAATAGGTTATCTATTCTATTATTTGCATATATTGACATACGAGGGTTGTTTTTACATAACTTATGGACATATTATTCTATTTATATTTTGTATATGTCTAAATTTTTTTACAGTTCAAAATTTATTTCAAGTTTTTCTTAACTTATACTAATAATATATGGAATAATAATTTATACTTCCATTAAATTACAAATTGACTTTTCATATTTAATATTTTTCTTTCTTTCTAGGAGCATCACCTTTCATTAAAAATGAAGAAGGTAAAATACCGTATGACTTGGCCAATGATCCTGAAGTAGCTGTTTTATTAAAACAAGATGGTGAGTGTTTAACAAAAAAAATATCGTAGTGAAATGTGTACTGTTACTAATGTATTAGTCGTCGAACCAATATTATATATATATAAAACGGTAACTGCTATTGTCTGGTAAATATGAGTGGCTTGCCTGTTCCTGGAGTCATTTTAACTGGATCTTATCTACTATTATATTGGTGAATATGAGTCACATGGCAGCTTTTGATAGGGTCATGACCTTACCCACCACTGTCTGGGGAGTATAAGTGGATTAGCCATTGTTGTTAAGATCAATGGTAATAGAAAGTAGACTGCTTAGAATCTTTATCATTAACCACTGAATTATCACACTGTAGGCAAAACATCTTCTTCGAGATTTCAAGAATGAGTATTTTACATTCATTGCAACCCCCCTCCCCCAATAATTTAGTTTGTAAAGTTGTGTACAAATTTATTTATTTGTTGTAAAACATTAAAGATCCTCTTCAAAATTTTGCTTTAATAATAGAAGATTTTGAAAAATAAGTATTTGGGTTAATAAGTATTTTATCTGAACCTGATTATGATGAGATTCCCCCAAGATTAATGCTATAAAAAAAATTACAAGCAGTTTATATGCACAGTTAAATCTAAAAAAATGATACTATTCATGGCTATTAATCAAAATTTATATATATAATGAAACATTGAATTTCATTTAATGAATAATAATAGTAATAATAATAAGTCAGATGTCACATGACTTATATATAGTTTGCACTTACAAATATGTAAAATTAAGAGCGTGCTAATAGCTCTAAACAAGCTTTTTTTTTTATTTATGATAAATGCTACTACAAGAGAAGACATTCAAATCATTTTTATCTTAGATTGTCCCCATCCTCAGACCGGTTTCGACCTATGGGTCTCTTCAGTGAGGAGTTGGGACATTAGATTTAAAAAACCAACTCAAGCAAAGCATTTATCTAAAAGTTAATTGTTAGAAGAAGATCTGAAACTTTTAGACATCTACATGTCTTTAAAGTCAGCTCTCCAACTGAAAAAATCATATGGGCCTGAACTTAATTCAGATACTCCATATATTAGTAGGCTTAGCCATTTAATTTAGCCAAAGCAACAACAGCAAAATAATAATAGTAATAATAATAAGTCAGATGTCACATGACTTATATATAGCTTGCACTTACAAATATGTAAAATTAAGAGCGTGCTAATAGCTCTAAACAAGCTTTTTTTTTTTATTTATGATAAATGCTACTACAAGAGAAGACATTCAAATCATTTTTATCTTGGATTGTCCCCATTCCCAGACCGGTTTCGACCTATGGGTCTCTTCAGTGAGGAGTTGGGACATTAGATTTAAAAAACCAACTCAAGCAAAGCATTTATCTAAAAGTTAATTGTTAGAAGAAGATCTGAAACTTTTAGACATCTACATGAATAATATTTTCATAATGTAATTTTCACTACATCACTCTCATGCAAGATAGGGACTGGATAATATCTTTTAGCACTTGCGGAAGGATGTAAACTTAAAGATATGATGAAAGACATGAAAAAGATATATGATCCCCGAGATGAACATTTCATCGTGAATCAGTACTCATCAGTTGGCCCAGATCACAATCTTTATTATTGTTCACTATATACAAATAGCCAATTACTACAGTTTAATTAATAAAAATGAATAGAAATCAGTCCCTACCTTCCATGAGAATAGTGTAGTGAAAATTACACTACAGAAATATTCATTAAATGGATAATCTATAGTCTAATGAATGAGTAATAAAAATTATTAAATGGATTCCATGTTTTTATTTTCAGTATTTTATAGTTTGCAGATTTTTTTTTGCAGCATGCATAGAAGTTATATAAAAATGTTTCTTCTGAATAGTCATTCATTAGATTAGAGATTATCCACTTTCACTACACCACTCTCACACAACACAGGGATTGGTTTGTGACCACTTTTAATACTTTGTATAGGATTGTTATCATAAACGTATTACCAAAGATATGGTAAAGATGGATGATTCCTAAGATGCACGTTTCGTGCTGAGCCAGCACTTATCTGTTGGCCAAGATCACAATCTCTTACACAGGTCTTTATCATTGATCAGTATATATAGATAACCAATTACTACAGTTCAATTGATGTCAGATTTACTGCCCTCACAACTTTGACACAAACCACTTAAAGAAAGTATATTAATGATTTTTATTAGTCATTCATCAGACTGGAGGATTATCCATTTAATGAATAATATCTCTGTAGTGTACCACTTTTTTGCAAAGTAGGGACTGGTTTCTATCCGCTTTTAACACTTTGTGGAAGGGTATAATCATAAATATATGATCAAAGACATGTGGAAAATGTGCACGATCCTCAAGATATGTATTTCATGCTGAACCAACATGTTAAAAGCTCACAGTTCTTTAATCACTATCAGTGATTACACAGACAAATATAGATCACACAAGTTTGGGAAAACAATTTTCAAAAGTTTAATATTTTTATGTCCTTCAAAGAAAAATAAACTTATGGCATCCATTTTGAACAAGATGTTTTATTTGCAGCTTGTTTCATGAGAATAAAACTGACTTACTTACAGCATAAAGTATTTGCCAATGAGAAATGCTTAAATTTCATTTCCCATACATATATCTAATACATGGAGTGAAAACTCTTATTAGGAGTAGCCAATCAAGATTATCTGCCCAAGGCTGGGAAAGTAAGTCATTTTATTTCTCAGTTTTGGGCAGTTAACCTCAATTGGCTATTGTTTTAGTAAGAGCTTTCTAATAAAATAATTATAAATGGTAAACTCCATGTACTAAATATTTCTATCTGAACATACATTAAAAATGATATAATATTTGACATACCAGTGGAGGAGTTTACTATAAAAAGTAAGAAAATCAAAAAGTTTGTGGTACTTAGGTTTCTTACACCATATATAAGCTGCAGTGTATATTAGATTTAGAGTGGCAATCTTAAGAGAATTGTTTTGAATTCTCCTTTTGACTGCATTAGCTTGACACTTTCATTTCTCTCTCCGCCTTGGGCAGCTAACCTTGATTGGTTAAGAACTTTTTATAAATGGAAAATTCCACATGCTAAATATATCTTTCTGAATATCCATTAAAAATAAATATATGTTGTTGTAATTTAATCTAAAGATGCCTAAATCCCTGCATTCACAATTATGACTTCCTTCTCCCTCAAAGAAATAATTATTATTAATTCACTATTAAGATAGAAATTATTTTGTAATGCAGATATATATTTTAAACATTTAAAATCCAATATGTATATTATTATTAAATGCGACCACACTGAATAATTAATTTAGTTTCAGTCTTCTTCTTTCTTGTGTGTATCTTAAATATTTTTTTATTTTTTTTATCACAAGAAAAAATATGTAGACCAATTGAAAAATGCTGGTTTGGCATGATATACATCTTGGAAGTTATTAAACTGTTTTCACTCATGTGATTAAAATATATGTACTTAGAAGGAAAGTTATAAATATATAGGTATATATATATATAATTATTTGAAAACCAGGCACTCTTCACAAACTTGGGAGCTTAATTGTAAGTATAAAAGATTTGAACTCAAGATTTTCAAGCACCCTTCAACTATGCACACTATCTCATACAACTGATACACATGACCACACACATGTAGAAAAGAATAATCACCAATATACATATTTCATGCTAAACCAGCACTCATCAGTTGGTCCAGATTATCATCTCTCACACATATATATAATCAATGCTCAGTTTATATTAAGATAGCAAATCATACTTTAATGGACAGGCTTCATTCCACTGCAACCTCCAACTTTTCAGCCATCCATATCATTGAAAATCTGATGATTAAAACTCAAATTCCATGCTGATGCTAATATTATTGCCATGCCCATGTTGACCTGAAGTCACTCTGACCCCTCATGTATAGGACAGTATCCATTAAATACATATAAGAGGGATGGACAGGATTCAAGCTTGATATGTAATTATTTGAAAACCAGGCACTCTTCACAAACCTGGGAGCTTAATTGTAAGTATAAAAGATTTGATTATATATATGTGTGAGAGATGATAATCTGGACCAACTGATGAGTGCTGGTTTAGCATGAAATACGCGTATTGGTGATTATTCTTTTCTACATGTGTGTGGTCATGTGTATCAGTTGTATGAGATAGTGTGCATAGTTGAAGGGTGCTTGAAAATCTGAGTTCAAATCTTTTATAGGTATATGTGTGTGTGTATAAGAATGAACATATTAACACATATTTATAATTCAATTGGTAGTCATCATAAAATGAATTTTTAATTCTTTTTTTTTCTGTCACTCATTCTTGGAAGGATGGGTGAAGGGATTAGGAAGGCCATAATAGTAAGATTACTTACTTGAAAAGACATGTGACATATTTATCATTGCTATTGTAGCAGTAGACAGTATTTAATTTTTTATATATACATAGCACATTCTGTTTTAAATGTTAGCATTAACAATGTGTTTGATTAATTTTAAATATTGTAATTGCTTTTTGTGCAAAATTACATGTTTTAAATTTTTACGTAGCAGTTCCATCCAGTAATCTGAATATAATTTTTTTTTGTTACTTAACTAGTAACCAATCATTGAATTTTTAACTTTGAATTTTCCATGTTCTATACTGCACAAAATCATACAAACCTTTATACACATTTATAAACAGCTTTGAACTATTATTATTATATATATGCAGGCAATCATTTACTTATGTAAATAAAGCATTGTGCAATTCGTCCACTTACATTTTTTCGTCAGATTTCCATTAAAGTTTACATTTGCCCTTAGCCACCGTGCAGAATATACATTTTTTTTTTTTAACAAATGAAAGTATTACAATAAAGTCATTCACATTTTTTAATGTTTTGTACTTCATATATGCCAACAATATAATATGTCACATAAATCCAGATTTATGTCAGTCAGTTTTATATAAGTAGAGAATTGCTTATATATATAGTATTATTTTTATAATTGCAATTATATAACCTTTCCTTCTATTCAGACTGGTTAAGTCAAGAGGAGGAAAAACCAAAATAATTGCAACTACTAATAAATTAACAATAACAACAAATGTTTATTTACAACAAGTTAATATATTTACACTTAACACAAATATTAATGGTTTACATATATACTTTTAATAAACAGGTCGTACGATTACTAATAATTTATACACAAATTACACAGTACTGGCCTTACAATTACAAACAGGCTAATATAGTAGTTAAAGTATGCTTACATAAATCTGGTCTTGTGGCTTATGACATAATAATAAAGCATGGATGACCTGTATAAGTCCCTAGGTCCACCTTGGGACTTTCAATGGCGGAGTTCACTGGGTCACAAGGTCTCTCTTGCCGACATACCATCTTCTAGTTATGCTGCTACCTCATGATATTTCTCTTGTTCTGACTGGGATTTTTATACTGCTTTTCTCTGCAACACACAGGAGTCTGAGATAGCATTGATTTTCCTTCAGGTCTGTGTTTAGATGGAACCGCTATTCACTCCAAGGTCCACGTTCCAAACCGGAACCACTATTCACTCTGAGGATTATGAGTTTACAACACAGAGGAGGGGAAGATAAAACTGGAACTATTATGTCTTTTTTTATCTTTATTACTGCTAAGAGAGAATCAGGTGATGATTCATACCAGATAAACATACTATAGTAAAATATCATTAGATATTTTAAACTCTGAAGCATTTTAAACTTTCTATAACTTGGTGATATATATATACTGTTAACATATTATAAATTTCTTATTTACAACGCAATACATATATATATATATAACAATAAGCAAATCTGAAGACTTTAGAATTAAATTTTTACTGTAACTATTATACTGATTATGACAATGTTCCATATTTAACTGTCTCATTCAAGAGTAATAATTATAAAACAAATAAATAGAAACAATATTTGGCGTTTTTCTAAAAAAATAATTATTTGCAAATAAAAAGATTTATTCAAAGTGGAAGTATTTAAATATCAGAAAGTTATAATGAATTTATTTGATATTTTTAAATAAATAATCAGTAATTATTATTAAATATAATTTGTCCAAACTTCAAACACTTTTTAGCAAAACTTTTTATTTGTACATACACAGACATCTACATTTCGACTGACCTGCAGTCTTCTTCAGAGCAAGTTTATTTTGATTTTCTAAATGAAAATAAAAAAAATAAAATAAAGAGTTTTGCTAAAAAGTGTTTGAAGTTTGGACAAATTATATTTATAGGATATTATGGCAAACATAAAGAAAAGTGTGATTTTGGTAATTATTATTTTTAATAAATTTATCATTTATTTTTAAAATATATATTCAACATAAAACAATCAATAATATGAATTATAAATACGAAAAGTTCATAGATATAAAAGATTTGGAATCCATTATAAACAACAATTTTTTTTTAAACCAAAACATCCAGATATACTATGATATTAATTTCTTGACAGTCAATTTTTCACCTTTGTTTTATTTTTTAACAAAATATGAATCACTCTTGATTACTTTTTTATTTTAAAGCTCATCAAAAATATAATTTCAAGAACATAAGTTATTCACAATTTAAAATAAACAAATATTAAATAGAATAGATAAGAAATGGGACTTCTAAACAAAGAGAATATTTTGTCTGGAAGTGTTTTTCAATTAATATTATGAGTTTTATATTCCACTATGATGGGTTGATTGAAGTGAATAAAGAAAACCTATTCCATAATTGCATGAGTAATAAATTTATATAATATACAATTATAATGATACATGAGATATGTATATATAGCAATTGAATGCTATTGAACAGTCTCTAGCCATTCCTTACAGTTAATGTCTCAGTGGGTTTGGCATTCCCTTTAGATTCATGGAGTGGCAGGAACATACAAGTTCTACAACCAGCAATATTTATTATTTACAATATACAATTAGTAATATATAAGGTAAATTACAATATTACCTAAAGTTCTTTTCTGAAAGAGTGAGATTAATTCTGCTGCATATGCAACTATTTACAATATTCCGAGAGAATCATGTATATCTGTTTTTTGCGAGCACTCAGGACTGACAAATTATTTTTTCTTCTTTTGTTCTGTTTAGTACTTTTCAATATGGGTTGAGTAAAATCAATTAATAGTATTTTCTGTTTGTCAGCTGACTGCTCTCTAAGTATATTGCATATCTTCATCACTACATAGGACCAGAAGTTGCATTCCTTACTTTTATCCAGTTCCAAATTTTTTAAAAAACATAGTCTTTTAAGAACTTAGGTGGGCTTCTCTTCCTTTGGAATTTTGGCAATGTTTCTTCACAATGTTCTTCACCTGCTAGGTTATTTTCTTTTCTGTTTGCTTCAACTGCTATATTCCCTTCTTTTTGTGATGTGTTGTTTTCTTTTATGTTTATCTGGTTTGCACCTACTCTTTGTCTAATTTTGTCTCAGTTATTTCACTACTGCTGCTTCCAGTGGAACTTATGGTTTCCCACCTTCCAGGGCTACAGTGGCATATGTGATTAATGTGTCTTTTGTATATTACATTGTTGCCAGTTTGTACAGCAACTATGAATTTTAATGTTGATCTATGTTTTACATAGGTTATCTCTGACCATACTTTATCTCCCACATTAAGTGTTTCATGTTCTGCTTTTATGTTTGTGTGCATATGTTTAGATAGCTTCCATTTAATTAATAATTCAGTTGTGGACTTTCCGCATGCTGCTATTGGGGTAGAGTGCTGGTGTAATAATATCCTGTGAAGTGTTTCTTACATTTTTGTAGGATTTTCTTTTTTTAGCCCCAATTTAAATTGATTTAATGCATTTTCTGCTAACCCATTAGTTTTCAGATGATAAAGAAATGAGTGCATGTATTTAATGCCTCTGGTTTCTAAATATTCTTCAAACTTTTCAGATGTAAACTCAGAGCCATTGTCTGTAACGAGTGTTTCTGAGTAACCTTGTACTGAAAATATTTAATTTAGCTTACAATAATCTTGTCATTACCTGTGTTTTTTAAGATGCGATATTTTATCCAGTGAGAATAAGCATCTACAAGTACCAAGAATATATGTTGTCATGAATGGACCTGCATGGTCTACATGGATGTGTTCTCAAGTTTTCTTTGCATGTGGCCATGAGTTATATTCTTTTTTTGTTGATAGGGCATTTGATTGGCATGCTTTGCAGTTTTTTTTTGTAAATGACTCGATGTCTCTATCTTAGATCACCAGACTTAGCTTCTGGGCAGTGCTTTTGTGTGTGTGTACTACTCCTGATTGTCAATTATGCAGCATCTTGAGTACCCAATTATGGCCTTTAGTAGGTATTAGAACTCTATCTCCATTTAATATACATCCTTTGCAAATGGATAGGTTTAACCAAGCATTCCAAAAGATTAGAGGCAAATTTTGAGGTCATTTACTAGACCAGGCTTTATTGATTCATTTTTTTAGTACTTGGTATCCTGGATCCTTGTAAGTTCATTCCACCACTTATTTTGCTGTTTAACAATTGTGAGACTTTAGACTATCTATATACTTGGGATATTTACATGAATTTTCTTTTCTTTGGTTATGTTTGGCATTCATGAGAGTGCATCTGCATGTTGGTTTAAACTGCCCTTTTTATAATTTAATTTGTAATCATAAGCTGATAGTAACGTTAACCAACATAGTATACACGGGATGAGGTGATATGGGATTGATTTCACCTTTGTCAATATCTAACAATGGCTTGTGATCAGTTATTACTGTGAAATTTCATCCATATATATACTGATGGAATTTCTGCATTCCAAGGACTATTGCCATGGCCTCTTTGTCAAGTTGACTAAAAATTTTTCTGAAGTTGTCAGCATTTGATCTCTCACCATTATATATGGTGTGGGTTAACACCACTCCCACTTCATAATCTGACATATCTATTATAAATATCTTTTAAGTTGCAGTCATAAATGTATTAGCAGTTTATTTAATGTTAGCAAAGATTTTGTTTTGATGAATGCATCCTCTTGGATAGTTGCCCATCTTTGGTAAGTAGTATAGGAGTTGGGTCACATTTACTTTCCCTTTAAGAAAAACTTCAAAGTAATTGATTAATCCCAGAAATGCCTGAAGCTCTTTCATGCTTTTTGGTCTGGGTGTATTTTTAGCTACTCTGATTTTATCTGATACTGAGGCTTTTCTATAATGTGATATGATATGCACCAGTAACTTTACTTTTCTGGTATTCAATATACATTTTTCAGTGTTCAGTGTCCTTTTCAGTTTTTTACACATTTAATTAACTTTATTTCTGAGGAAATAAATCAACAGTGTCAGTTGACTGCTCTCTACGTATATCGCATTATGTAAATATTTACTTGAACTAATTTCTGTTTAAAATGTTATTATACTAGAATAAACACTAAATAATTACAGATAAATACAATTTAAAAATTTTTACAATAAAAATAAGGGAAAAGAAATGCACAAATTTATTTAATTTATTGTTGGATTAAAAGACAGTGTTGGAAGTATGCATTAATGATTTTGGTCTCCTTTTATAGTTTTATTCTGTTGCAGGATTATAGATGTGCATCACTAGATTATGTTATATAACTTAAATATATCAATGAAAAATACTACCATGTATGGATTAAAATTAGAATTAAAATGTAAAATTTTTCTGAAATGCAAAAATAATTTCTTACTTTTAATAAATTCAGGGAGAAAAATGGCAACAGAGTCATTTTGGATATACAATATAATGTTTAATATTACAGAGTGATTAATATTAGATTAATTTTTGTTATTTAGATGTCGCAGGTGGTTTGGTTATTTTTGAAAATAGTGGTGCACAACTCGTGGGTTGTGACCCTTCAAAGGATCACAGAAAAAATGTTGGAGGTCATGAATTTTGAGAAGTTCTCATGATGGATAATAAATTTTTAATTGAAAAAACAGAAACCTATGCATTATTAAAGAATAATGAAAACTGCTCAACTCATTATTAATTCTTATTAAGTGCATGGTCAACACATCAATACATATAAGGCTTTAACCTTACTACAATGCACCTTGAGTGTTCAATTTTACTATGAGAGGGACCTCTACAAATCTTAACACAAGATTATAAATTTATAAAGATAAGAATGGCCATCTTATCTTCAACCTACTTTCTAATTATATAGGCAAATCTGAATCATTTTGATTTGAGAGTGTAAAGCTAGTATGTTCTTCATAATTAAGTCCACTACCTCATCTAGAAATCAACATTCATGAAATCTTTCGATTCACAGTGAGTTAATATTTAGATCTTATAATTAGAAATATTTTTAATCAATTTAAAGTTGTAAATATTAATTCTTATTAAGCACATGGTCAATACATAAATATGCATATAAGGCTTTAACCTTTCTATTATTTGCCTTATGTGTCTGACCACTTTTGTGTCTAAACACTTTCTTCTTTATATTCCAATTCACTTTGTATAAATAGCACATCATAATGATACTTTGCTTATATTGCTCTCATTTATTTTGTTCACTCTCAGTTTCGTTTTTCATGCTAGTATCCTTCTACCATTTATATGCGATACTACATTCTTGAATGTACACATTTTCTAAAACAAACAAAAAAGTTGTAATTGCTACAAACCAAGACATCTACTAAGAACCGAGTATTATTATACATTTATCATATTTATTTTTGTCACAAGATTTACAATTAAATATTTTTTAAACCCTGTGTCCCATTTTTATGTATGTGGTGGAAATTAAAAATTTTAATGAATAAGCGGGTAATAAAAACCAAGCATTCAGAAAATAATTAAGATAATAAGGAAGAAGATATATATTTGCATGTGGTAAAATGACTTATTATTACTATCCTTATATGCTTATAATAGGATGGTAACAACATATAATGGGTGTTTATAATTTCAGTATGAGTATGGGGGTCACAAGTGTAAAAAAGTTATGCACCACTAATAGAGTCATGGAGGAAAGGAGGAGGAAGATGCCGATAAGGTTGAAGAAAATGTATCAAGTATAGGCTATCACTGTATGAACATAAGACCCGTAATGGGCATGAAAATGGGAGGGATTATCCGATAGGATGAGGATCCAATAGAAAGGACCTGAACCCATCCGACATGCTGGAAGATGTCTCAGTCCCTTATCTAAAATAAATGTGCGCACTGTTCAAGATAACAGTAATGAATTAGAAATTAGAAAATATAAATCCAATGAAATCTTGGTCCATTATTTATGCATATATTATTTTCTCCACATTTATTGTCTTCTTTTTTTAAATCCAAAATCAGTGTCATAGAAATACATGTTATTTTTCTATTTCTCTCATTTTTTAAAACATCATTTTTTCATATATATATTTGGATGAGTTGGAACTCCAATGCAATTTTTTGCTGCACCGGTAGAATTTTTTAATTTGTAATTACAAATACTATTAATTTGTATACATATATTTATGTATAAACATTGAAAGTAAAGGTAATTTTCATGCAACTAAAAAAAATGTCCAATAAGGATGTTACTAAATAACCCAATTAAAATTGTCAGTGCAAAGCTGGATCACATGCTCTAGTAACCATTAATAATTTTTCATCTGAATTTATTTAAAGCATATGGTTCAGTTGGGACTGTCATTTTTAATTGATCATTAGGTAAATAACATCATTCCTGGAAATTTTTCTCTAGTGTCACATAAAGATTCTCATTTGTTTCAATGATATTTAACTTAATATATATATCGATGCACTTATTATAATTAGCTTGCACATTAACATTCTGTTAATTAAATTTCCATAAATTCTAAATATAAATAATAAAATATCATTAAAAATCAGCCAATACTTAGACAATCCCAATATCAGTAACAATCAACAATTTCCAAACTGTTGTCAAGGCAACCTCCTTTTAACAATAAAATAATAATAAAATATGTATAAAACAATACTGTAATTTTCTAAAACATTTTTATGAATTTGTTGCTGTTTTTTTTTTTTCAAATTTCTTTTACATCTAAGATTTTATTTAAGAACATTAAAAAAAAAGAATTTTATCAAAAAAATACTTTGAATCAAAACAAAAATTGCCTTACCCATAATCACTCCTTTTATTTTAATTGGCTTAAATTATCATGTGATCATTTTGTTTGAATAATGTATACTATTTCTATTTAAATTGAAACAAATATTAATAAAATATTTTAAATAAAAAGCTGTAATTAATATTAAACCTTATTTTTTAAATATATAATATATACAATTACTGTGATATTAGGTACATGTCATTACCGTGATATCTGCACATGTATAATGTTTATGTATGCATATCCTTTTTTTCAATAGTAAGTCTAAAAGTTTTGAATCATAAAGTATTGTGATTTACACATATTTTAATTAATAATTATCAAATTATTCTTATCTAATTTTTGTTAAATTTCCAATATCATTTTTTAAAAATTCATTTATTTTAACCGTTTTCTTGAAAAACACTGGATCAAGAAACTATCTATATCAAATTTCTAATACAGATGGAATCACTATAATTGGAATTTATATCATATTAAACTCCGATGATGTATTTTCAATAGCAAGATCTGGATACTAAAAGCTGTATGCCCAAAGAGCAAAAAAGGTTTTTAATGGATGTAGTCTCTTAATACTGAAGCAATGGATCTGGAAGTCCGATCCATGCTTCACAGCCTCCTATAAATTTAATTAATATTGTAGACCTGAATTAAGTTTATAGTCCAATATCAGCAGGGTTTTGCATTAAAGCTAAAATTAATTACATTTATTAAATGTGTATTTGCATTTAAATATTTCCTTTTAAATAAATTCCATTCTAAGATTAGATTTCTGTTAATAAAAAACACTTGTAAAACCTATTAGTCAAACATATATATATACGTCAAGCGTATATATATGAGTTAATGCAAAATTCTGCTGAAATAAAATGCTTATTTTATTAAAAGAAATAATATATTTTTCTTTTTAAAATCTTGTTAAAATATGGTGTATGATTTATTTTGAGATAAGCCCACCAACATTTTCTAAAAGAATGTATGTTTGTAATTAGTTAGCCCATTCAAGACAAATTAAAGATGGCCTTCTCTTTCTTTTTTAATTAAAAAAATTCAAAGTTTAAAGAAAGAAATTTAGAACAAAAAAATAAAAGTTATTTTTAGAAAATGTTACCTAGAAATAAAGGAATGTGGGGAGGGGGCTTATCAAGATCTAAGATCATAGGCAAAACAATAGAAGGTAGCTTACAAAAAAACGTATAGATAGGAGAGAGAACAAAAGACTTGGCATTCAGATTTTCCTTTTGGAGATTGCATTCAGATTTCCCTTTGATTTCATTCAGATTTCTCTGGAGGCTTTTTCTTGTGCTTGCTTTTGTCAGATTTTGCTTTTGCTTGCTGAGATTTCTCTGTAGAGAATTCATTCAGATTTTTCCTGTGCTTTGAACCTCCCAGATTTTGCTTCTCATTTCCATTTTGCTCAAAAAAGTTATTCAACTGTCGTCTTCAAAATCATGGAGAAGTTTGAACCTGCTACAAGCTAAAAGTCATATGAATTTGATGGATTTTACCATGCTAGGCGGTTAGGCAAAGCTTTGCATGCTGCCGAGGTCCTAAATATCATCAAAATGCCATAGTATCCACCCATTATTAATCTGAACTCTGTGCCGTGTCTGTAGGATTTTTCATAAAAGCATACTACTTATTTCCACTTTCCTTGTCTGGGCAAATACCTATCAATGGACGGATCAAGCTAAGCACGTCGACAGAACATGACCAAGGAACCAGGACAGTAATCGTATTTCTCCTCCATTGAACTATTTACTTTCTACTCTTTTTTGTTCATACCTTTCTTAATTGCTTCATTGAATTATATTTCTGAAATGTTGTATTTAATTATATTTTTTATGTAACCATTTTTATTAGACTAGTCTTAGATATATATATGTGTGATCATCTATCTATATATATTTAACCCTTTTTCCTTCGCTATTCTTCATTACTAACATGTATAAATATTTCGTATTCCATTGCGGTATAAGTTAAAAGTTCATTTTCATTTAAAATATCTTTCTAATTTCAATTATGTTTATACAATAAATATGAGTAAGTTTCCTTTGTTTGCCAACTTGATCTTCTCGATAACTCCTCTTTTGTCTGCCATTAGCTTATTACGTATATGCGAAAGATTTTTATTATGGTACTTTATCGAGGAGATTCGAGTTGACAATTTTATTAGAATTGGGAAGAAAAGACTTAGACCGCAAAAATATTATATCGTTTAATCTGTTTTTATTGTCTAATTAGGTTTTCATTAATTCAGGGGAATAGCGGAGGCCATTAAATCATTATTAATATTTGAAAGTCATTAATTAAATATCTTATTTAACTAAAAAGCTTGAGTTTTCTAATTTTATTTTAAATGCTTTATTTTACTTTTCCAATGATCCAGGCACGCAAAACACATTTTTCATAGTACTTTTATGCACATTTAACTATTTAGCTCCGTAGGTGTTTCCGTCCATGTTTCTCCCCTTGTGCTACTTTGGGTCGGATGAGAAAATAATTTATGCATGTCCCAGATAATGTTGTTGGTTCATAGTTAGCCTCAAAAATAGGCGAATAGGGCAGAGGTCATAGTATTCTTGATTTAATATCTCGTGTATGGGTGGCCTCGAGATACTTTCGCCTAGTATTCGAACTGGGTTAAACCAACATACATCATCTGACTGTCACAGTAAATTTTTTCCCCCCGCATTTTGGATGCGAATCGTGTCGCTATTCGAAATTTTCCATACCCTGCAATGCCCTGTATAACATTTGTTATGTGTGTATAATGTTTTTTCTTTCTTCTGTTTTAAATTAATGAATAATGTATATGTAGAATTTTTTTCCCCCCAGATTGGTACGCATATATATAATGTTTTTTTAAATAACACGAGATAATGGATATGTGTAAAATTTTTTCCCTGCATTTTGTCGATCAACTGGGCCGAATTTCTTTTTTGTTGGAAGAATAGGAATAGGGGATTTGAAATAATAGACATATGTAAAAGTTTCCCCGCAGTTTGTTGCAGTTGGATGAACGTCATTTTTTAAAAAAAAATTAGTACCCTGAAAAGTTAGTTTTAGGTGAATATATTTATATAAAAATATATGTATAATTTTTCCCAGTTTTGTTTCCTAACATGAGCCAAATGTCTTTTTTTAAAAAAATTAATTAACAAGTTAAATGTGTCTGTCATAAGGTAAAATTTTTTTTCCCGAGTTTAGTATTTGAAATAAATGTTTTATATTGAAAAAGTTAACACTCTGTTAGTTTTGTTTTTTGTGAATATATAATGAGAATAAATTTCACAGTTATGGCAAAAAAAATTTTCCCTAATGAGTAGATTTGTCATGGCCAGTCGCCATATTTTTTGTCGTATAAAGTATATAGCTTTGATGAGGCAGAAGTGTCAAATAAATACCCACCCGCTCTTTAGTACTGCTTAAACATGAGAAGTTTTGAAATAATAATTTTCGATATATAGTGTATATTCGGTAGTGTTAATAGTTAGTAAAAAGTACAAATAGATAATAGAATTTTTTTCCTTTTGTATAAATTTTTGTAAAGATTTAATAGATAATTTTTTTTCCGTTAATAGAAATTTTTTCTAAGATCAAAAGTTTGATAAGTTCAAATTGACACATGTCAACATATGGTGTTAGCAAATATTTTTTTCACTTTCTCTGCGTTTTGTTTCTTTATATGTAATGAATAATTTTAATCATGCAAAAATTTTTTTCCACTTTTAAATATTTTGCAGTTACGTTTCCTATCAAATAATATATAAGTTTTGTTAATAAATTCAAATTTAATTTTCAACTTCTGAAATAATAAATATATATATATATATATAAGTGTTCGTCTTAATAAGTATATATATTAAAGTAGTTTCTGTATAACATATATGTCAGCCACATTTAGTTAAGATTTTTTTTCTCAATTCGGATTATGCTATTGAATCATTTATTGAGTAACCATTAGGTGAAGACCCTTTGAGTAACCGTTAGGTGAAGCCCTTGTTTTTTAGTAACCGTTTTTGGTGAAGACCCCCTTAGTAACCATTAGGTGAAGACCCCTTACACTTTAATTTAGGATTGCTGAGTAGCCTGAAATAATAGGTCTACGTCTACAATCATTGTTTCCATGTTATATTTGCGACCAGCGTTTACTAGCCTGAAATAATAGAAGTATGCGGTCTGCAATATGACAAATCTTTCTAATAAAATCATGTACATGATAAGAAAAAATATTTGTATAGGTAGTCATATATATGATTATTTAATGAAGTATATATTCATATATATGGGTGTATATGGTATACAATTTGTTATAGTTCGGTAAAACCCATTTTTATATAAATGTTTTTTAAACAGTTTTTAATCTCAATGCGTGATTATAATTGTTAATCTATTTTGGGTTGTGACCAAAATGGTAGTTGGTTTCAATCCCAGGTTCATAATTCGGAGTGGCGGTTATCATGGGATTTTACTTTTATTTTTAATTTTTTTTGTGTGTATTTTTTTTGTTTTGTTAATCATACTTTAGGCTGTTTAAATTGATTTTTTTGTGGGTTGTTTTATCATCCCTGGTGTTCGCCTCAAGATGTCGCTATATCTAGGTCAATTCCTAGAAATATACTGTTTCACCGGCCTTCACCCAACAAAAGAGGAATTTTTCTACGTTATAAACGCAGAAAAGTCCTCTCATTATGTTGGCCGGAGGAGGCGGTGACAGAAGCCAACACAAAGAGACTTCTTTCTATGATAAAACACAGAAAGAGTTCCCGATGGCTGCCGGTTATGGTTTTTTTTCTATGCTAAAAGCAAAGAGAAATAAATGCCTTGATTGGCTGCTGTAGTAGTCGATTTTGTTCATCATTTTCTCGTAATAGTAGAATATCTATTTTCTCTATAGTTTCGTGTGAGAGTGTGTGTATTTGAAGCAGTCGTAGTTTTTTTAAATTTGATGACGTCTATTTTTTTTAATGTGTTGTAACTTACTTTACTGTTGTAAGTTTAGTAATAATGTCCTGAGGATTCCATTATGAAGGGGTAACCCTCAAAAATTGCTTTTAAGGGTGCGAAAGGGAAAAAAATTTAAAGGATCACGCAAAAAGTACCATTTTTGCGAGAATTCGTCCATGACCAGTTACTTTTGCTATATATATATGCACAAACAAAAACAACCCACTGTCTAATTATTAGTAATTACTTGTCCGAAAAATAAAATTAGTCGGGTATTATTATTTTTTTTTGTTACATTTATTATTTCAAAATAAGATTAGTTTTTATATCTACACACTAACAAAAACAACCCAGTTCCTGATTAATTACTGTCTCTAAAAAAAAAAAAAGCAAATTCAACGGGGTTTGATTTTTTCAATGGAGTCTTTGAATTATGGTTTGTTTATTTTTATATATACACAAGATTTACCAAAAAGAGAAACCCATTTTTTGATTAATTACTGTCAAAAGAAACGCAAATTAGTTGGCTATCATTTTTAAATTTAGTATTTCAATAACGGTATCCTTTTTATATAGACACACTTAACAAAAACAACCCACTTTCTGATTCATTACTGTCCCCCCCCCAAAAAAAAAAAAAAAAAAGAAAATGGAAATTAGTCGGGTATCATTTTTCAATCGAGTCTTTCAGTGATGGTCCTTACTAATAGTAGTCGGGTATCAATTCTAAATTGTAGTATATAAATTACGTTACTTTTGATAGATTTAGAATTATGTCTTGCTTTTTTAATAAAATGATTGATTTACTCTTGACCAAAAATACCGTAATTTTAAAAAAAGACACACAAAGTCCAAAAAAGAATGAGAAAAAGCCCCGTAATTTTAAAGACACACACACACAAACTAAAAAACAATCTAAGATTAATAAACATTGACTTATTACGTCTTGCTTTTGAATCCAATTATTGATTTACTCTTGCAAAAAAAAATACCGTAACTTTAAAAAGACACACATAAAGTCCCCAAAAAAAAAATTCGAAAAAACCCCGTAACTTTAAAGACACACACACAAACTCAAAAACAAGATAAGATTAATAAACATTTACAAAAATGAAAAAAACTAACATCATATAATAGTATTAGTTAGTAGAATATTTTATTACAAATCTAAGAAATCAGATCTTTTTAGATCAAATCGATCAATTAGGTCCGGCCCGGAATCATTATATGTATATGTTTTTGATTAGCATCAACACCATCCTGTGGCGAACACCAGGGATGAGAAAACAACCTTTTTGTGTGTCTTGACCAAAATGGTAATTGGTTTCGAACCCAGGTCAGACAAATTACCTTACTTAGTTGTATACATCTGAGACTTAATTAATATTGTCATTTAAAATAGCATTTACTTATTCATGCTGAGATTTTTTTTTTGAAAGTGAAGTGAAAATCAAAACAAATTTTAATCGCATTTAAACTTTATAAATCCTTATCAATGTGTGCTTGGATCATTATCCATTAATATGTATATTTGATATGGCCATTGTCTTGTCGACTGGCGCCCTTATCAAATAAATTTGTCGGCAAGTGCAATCTCTCATATCGGATTACAAATAAACAAACAGGAGGTAAATAATCAAAATAAAAATGTATGCGTAGTGAGCCAAAATAATTTTTAAACATGACGTATATTTTGCTCATATTTCTTTTGATATATATATATATATACTTGTATATTAATGTAAATGCATTTTTTAGTTGTTTCAGGTGTCAGAGAAAGCCAGGTCAAGCTGTAAGTGTATTATTTTAATGAAATATAAAAAAAATAAATAAGGTAAAGTGAGGAGAATAATATGTACTATAAATATTAAAAACAGACACGGCAGGATTTTATATATTTATTTCATGTACAAACAGATACATATAGGCATAGGTTTAAGATAGGACCTCATGAGGTAGGCAAAGTTAATTTCTGAAAATATATAAATAAAACAGATAGTTATATAAAATAAAGAACTTAGAATACTGACTTATTTTAGAAAGAAGTAAAAATTTTTTTTTGATATACAGAAGAATATAGCTCCTAGATACGTGTGATAAAATATACTTATCTAGATTGTTTATAAAAAGTCTAAAATACATTTTACAAATAAGGTGGGATTGTTATATAACAAAATAGCCAATATTAGGCAAAAATGGAACAACAGAAGAAAGGTGAAGATTATGACAGTGATGAGGAGGTAGCGCTCAACCTTCCAAATACGGCAACATGTATTCATAGTGACCAAAAATACAATTTGGAAGATCTCATTAAAGAAATGAGAGACGAAAACAAAATGATGATGACCATGCTCCAAGAAGTTATGAAAATTACATCACAAAGATTGAACCGTTGAGACACATATGCAACTCCATCAAGAACAGAGTATTGCGACAGAAGTGCCACCAGAGGATGATACTCAAAAACAAGATGACACTGATATGAAATCCTCGAGGGATTATGATACAGGCGAAGCCACTCACCAGTCGGATTTCTCTAGACAAATGAATGAGGATAGTAAAAAAACAAATGATCAACAACTGTTGAACCAAATCCAGGCGCAACAAGGGAGTGAAATCTTTACTGCGACAGTAATCAATACTATAACTCCTGTGGCAAAGATTAGCAACATAAAATGTTTTAGAGAAGAACCAGATGGGAACCCTAGACATCACCTAGATAGCTTGAAAATCTGTCTCCAAGTTCAGAACATGACTGAGCAAGAAAAGAAGGCAAGGGAAAAATTAAGACGTACGGCTCAGCATCGCAAGAATCAAACGGCAATATAAATTCAGGAAAGGAAACTAAGCATGGCTAAGAGATCTTAGGCCAAGTAGTAAAGCGTGGAGGAAAGTTAAAAAGTTTTTTCCGATATATAAAGGCCCTCATGCATTAAAAAAGAAGTGTGAAGTAAGTGCTTTGTTTTGGAAAAATAATCTCAGCCTAAAAAGAGAGTATAATATTAGAAACAGAAACTTAAAACCTTGCGTACCATCAGACCCTGGAAAACACAGACATTAAAATAGGTACATACCTTGTTAGACTAGAACCAACACGGAACCGACCCTAGTTATATGAGTAAGAAATGAAAACACCGTAGTTAGTAACAAATTAAGTATTACAGCAAATAAAGAATAGGCTTGAACTCACCTGGCACAAAATTTTTACCTCTGACCTGAAGCAACAGCATTTTTATAACATTTTTTTTTTTGCTCACTATTGGGAAATGAAGCAATGGATCCGGAAGTCCGATCCATGCTTCGCAGCCTCCTATAAACTTAATTAGTATTGTAGGCCTGAATTAAGTTTATAGTCCAATATCAGCAGGGTTTTGCATTAAAGCTAAAATTAATTACGTTTATTAAATGGGTATTTGCATTTAAATATTTCCTTTTAAATAAATTCCATTCTAAGATTAGATTTCTGTTAATAAAAATTACTTATAAAACCTATTAGTCAAACATATATATACATCAAGCGTATATATATATGAGTTAATGCAAAATTCTGCTGAAATAAAATGCTTATTTTATTAAAAGAAATAATATATTTTTCTTTTTAAAATCTTATTAAAATATGGCATATGATTTATTTTGAGATAAGCCCACCAACATTTTCTAAAAGAATGTATGTTTGTAATTAGTTAGCCCATTCAAGGCAAATTAAAGATGGCCTACTCTTTCTTTTTTAATTAAAAAAATTCAAAGTTTAAAGAAAAAAATTTAGAATAAAAAAAGTAAAAGTTATTTTTAGAAAATGTTACCTTGAAACAAAGGAACGTGGGGGGGGGGCTTATCAAGATCTAAGATCATAGGCAAAACAATAGAAGGTAGCTTACAAAAAAACATATAAATAGGAGAGAGAACAAAAGACTTGGCATTCAGATTTTCCTTTTGGAGATTGCATTCAGATTTCCCTTTGATTTCATTCAGTTTCTCTGGAGGCTTTTTCTTGTGCTTGCTTTTGTCAGATTTTGCTTTTGCTTGGTGAGATTTCTCTGTAGAGAATTCATTCAGATTTTTCCTGTGCTTTGGACTTCCCAGATTTTGCTTCTCATTTCTATTTTGCTCAAAAAAGTTATTTAACTGTCGTCTTCGAAATCACGGAGAAATTTGAACATGCTACAAGCTAAAAGTCATATGAATTTGATGGATTCTACCATGCTAGGTGGTTAGGCAAAGCTTTGCCTGCCGCCGAGGTCCTAAATACCATCAAATTGCCATAGTATCCACCCAATATTAATCTGAACTCTGTGCCGTGTCTGTAGGACTTTTCATTAAAGCATGCTACTTATTTCCACTTTCCTTGTCCGGGCAAATACCTATCGATGGGTGGATGAAGCTACGCACGTTGACAGAACATGACCAAGGAATCAGGATGGTAATCATATCTCTTCTCCATTGAACTATTTACTTTCTACTCTTTTTTGTTCATACCTTTCTTAATTGCTTCATTGAATTATATTTCTGAAATGTTGTATTTAATTATATTTGTTATGTAACCATTTTTATTAGACTAGTCTTAGAGATATATATGTATGTGCGATCATCTATCTATATATATTTAACCCTTTTTCCTTCGCTATTCTTCATTACTAACATGTATAAATTTTTCGTATTCCGTTGCGGTATAAGTTAAAAGTTCATTTTCATTTAAAATATCTTTCTAATTCCAATTATGTTTATAAAATAAATACGAGTAAGTTTCCTTTGTTTGCCAACTTGATCTTCTCGATAACGCCTCTTTTGTCCGCCATTAGTTTATTACGTATATCTGTTTTAGCTATATATGTCTTAAATAATTTTAAACTGTCTGTTTTTAGCGCAAAGCAATTAGAAAATGCTTTGTGAAAGATTTTTATTATGGTACTTTATCGAGGAGATTCGAGTTGACAATTTTATTAGAATTGGGAAGAAAAGACTTAGACTGCAAAAATATTATATCGTTTAATCTGTTTTTATTGTCTAATTAGTTTTTCATTAATTCAGGGGACTAGCAGAGGCCATTAAATCATTATTAATATTTGAAAGTCATTAATTAAATATCTTATTTAACTAAAAAGCTTGAGTTTTCTAATTTTATTTTAAATGCTTTATTTTACTTTTCCAATGATCCAGGTACGCAAAACACATTTTTCATAGTACTTTTATGCACATTTAACTATTTAGCTCCGTAGGTGTTTCCGTCCATGTTTCTCCCCTGGTGCTAGTTTGGGTCGTATGAGAAAATAATTTATGCGTGTCTCAGATAATGTTGTTGATTCGTAGTTAGTCTCGAACGTAGGCGAATAGGGCAGAGGTCATGGTATTCTTGATTTAATATCTCACATAAGGGTGGCCTCAAGGTACTTTCGCCTTGTATTCGAACTGAGTTAAACCAACATACATCGTCTGACTGTCACAATACTTACTTAAGAATCTAAGATTTGAATAATAATATGAGTAGTACAAAGAGTGTAGAGCATACTGTAAAGTACAAAAAAAAATGTTGAATGAATCGATAGATATCAAGTAAATTATGGGTAAAAAGTTATCACCAGCAACATTGGACGAATTAAAAAACTGGAATGGAACTGGACTGAACGTGATGTAATAAAAAATAACTATATATAAACAACTGAAAATTTTATTTGGATCTCTTGAGACCTAGAAAAAGATCACATGTGAGATATAGGGATAATAAAAGAATTTTATTGGAATGGTGAGACAAATTACTTGAACATCAGAATTATTGGATTTTTCTTATAGTAGACTGATAATGCTTACAAATAATATTTGTTTTTATAATGTATACAATTATGTAATATATTCTTCATGTTGATTACAAGTTATTTTTTAAAATTTTTATATTTTATAGTTTATTACCTTTTTTTTTTTTATATTCTAGATGTTTATGCAGAAGATTACGGAGATCCGGATGATTCAGACTGAGATGTATTATGTAGAAAGTTATAGATTTACATATACAGTCTTATAAAAGATGTATTTCACAAAGCAATTAAGAAAGTCATCTTCTAGTGTTATGAGTCACAATTTATTTCATAGGATAATTTTCAAACTTAAATAACCTAATTATATATTGGTATAAAATTAAAGTTTGAAATACTTTTTATAATCGTTATGTTAAAAACAATTATTTGTAACATCTTTTCTATTTGTGTGTATATACTTCTTTAATAAAAAATTACTATTAAATTATCTATCCTTGTATTTATATAATACATATGTTTACTTAATGTTGTATTTCCTTTATTTAGCTTATGTATATTTTTTTTTGCTTCTGATAATTATTAAAAAACATCATAAAAGCATGTTATGATTCCAATTAGGAGATAGATTCATTAATAGTTTTATTAAGTCCTTCAATTCTATCACTGTATGGGTAGATTTGACACCCATTAATTGTTCATAATTTGTATTTGAATACAACTGCTGTAAATCAGCAGTTGATCATGTAATGGTCCTGGATAAGAATGCAATAACATCTTGAAAATCAAATCCAACTGGTTTTTACTATTAAATGTAGAAAAAGAAATTTTGCAGTCTCGCGAAAAGTCTGTTCTTTTCACCACACTTATGCAATTGTTCGAAGTAATTTTTTGGTTGGGTATCTAAAAAAGCAACCTTTATTTGAAGTGTTTTGTGGTGGAAGTTGATCTTGATTTAACAATAGATCTGATTTATGTAGTAGCTTTTAAACATTTTCTGATAAGCAGTTTGTCTTCTGATATCTGGTAGATGAATATGTGAAAGAATAGGAAACTACTGCAAGAGAAGAGATTTGATGGTGCAAAAAATATTTTTTTCAGGATAATATTTAATTATCTGGAAGTTTAGTAGGGATTATTAGTGTTATAACTAGGATGAAATCAATAAAAGATGCAAAACAAGTAAGAATGTAAAAGTATAATATTGGTCAAATTTTTATTCTATAATTCAATGTATATAAATTAATGTCTTACAAGATCTATATGTTAGGGTTTTTTTTTTGCATGTAATTTTTTTTTTCAGATTTAGTATTATGCAATAATTTAATATAAATTCTGAAAAAAAAAAAGATTGAATACATATAAATAATTCTGCTAAGTAAAAAAAAAAAAAAATCCCTATAAGTCAGTTGCCAAATTCAAGATTTTTCAAACACAAGACCTATGTCTGTGTTTATCTTCAGTTGGTTTGGAATAGAAAATAATATGTAATGAATTGTGTAAGAATACATGGTTTTGAGATATCATATATGTGTATATTAAATATTTTGCACCACTGTACTAGTAAATATATATTCTAACCTTCATTATATTCAACTAGCTAAGTCGAATGATGCATCCTAATTCTAACCTAATTTAACTTAGTGGAAATAATTCATTTCTAACTTAATAAATAAATAACTATTATTTTGAGATTCTGATTAAACGAATATAGATTTATAAATGAAAACGTGGAGTATGCTCAGTGGGCGGTTAGTTTTAAAAATGCAGCTGTAGAGATATGCAATTAAAATAAGGAAAGACATTAAAATCATAAAATAAATTATCATCAGTAAAATAAATAACTTGGGGAAGAAAGAGAAAACTGCAATCATTCCCTTAGAATAAAAATAACATTTTCTCTTTATCAAAAACACATTCTCTGAGCTATAAGTATTTGCACCTTTAAACAATAATGATAACTTGTCATGTTTTTAAAAAATATCTTACGTAAATTATTTGCCAATATGATTTGAAAATACCTTTCTTATAGCAAAATTGAAAATTAAACTCTTTTATGCGAAAACACAATTGTGATATCAATAATAATCGAGCACTTCTTAGGTAAGGAATAATGATACTAATAATCTTAGTGTTTCTTTGTTTACTTTAAGAAAAGACTACAGTACTGTGCTATCACACATAACTGGTATTCTGGTAGGCTATAGGAAACATTTACTTCACTTAAAAGCTAATGTGTCCTCCCATATCATAACAACTACTATAACCATTTAAAGGGGTGATAAATATGATCAATATTGACATAAATAATTACATAAAATTTTGAATAATACAGCCTTTTTATCCAGAATCTCAGCCAGAATAATAGAAAGACACACCTTTTGTATCCCTCCATCATCCATGACAACACAATAAATGAACTAAAACTAATTAATTCAACAATTTAACTAAATGTAACTGGAATAATGAGCATTCAGGGTTAATAACTTAGAAATACAGTTTACTATTAAATAATGCTTAATCTGAAGTTTGCAATTCCCATAAAATAATTATCATCAAAATAAAATGTTCAGATCTGCATAAGTTTGTTTATCTGGTATATTAAGATTTCTAAGGTTTGAAATAATTTAGGACTCAAGAAAAATGTTTTGCAAATATTTTGCAAACACACTTATACTTGGCATATAAAAAAAAAAAAAAAATTGACAACGAATATTGAAAAAGACTACAATTTATTACCAACACAGAATGAAACAAAATATACAAATTTATTAAATAATATAACATTGATACTACAAATACATTAAGCTGTCCTCTACCAGGCTATAAATTAAAATAATACATTCCTATATGTTTGGAATCCAGCTAGTACACTGAAGTAACTAGCTAAAATGTGCAGCTGATTTACCACTACACTGATTTATAATTTTAGTAAACTTTCTATAAAATAAATCTTTAATTATAGGGCTAACTAATTTTTTTTTTATTTATTACTGTTACAATATGAAATACACAAAAATAATTGCATATTATTTGTGTAACCTAATAAACTGGGTTCAAATACAATTCTTTTAAAATATTAAATTTATTACTAATAAAGTTAACCAAGTTATGGTTTATAATCAGACAAATTATGACTAAGTATGGGTCATTTATCAGAAGTCCCACTCACCATTTCATGCTTAACCTAATGTCCACATAAATTATGATAAATATTTTAATTATGAATGACTTAATTCAAGCTAAGAATATTTAACTATTAATAACACTAAAATATTGTGTTCGAATATTCCTTTAATAAATAAGTGTTTTAATACGCAATTTTAGATTAATTTTACTCCATTGGTTCGCTTGTGAAGTACCAGCAAGATTCAGTAACACAATACAGATATTGATCCCAATTACTAAGGCACTACTGATAATAAAGTGCACCTTGAGGAACTAACACTTCAAATCCAACATTTATCCTTGCCATAACTTTTAAACAGAGCACAATAATCTACACCTTCTATGGTGGAAAGATATATTTAATTTCACATGAGGAATGCAAAAATAACTAATGTCTGCCTATTTCTCAGGCATAAAAATGTATAGATGTGGACTCTATCTCACCACCTAAAGGAAAGAACATATACCAAATATAATCCTCTCTTTGGGATTAAAACACATTAAGTATACTAAATATATAAACTCTGAGTTGTCCTCTTCATGAGACTCGGTCACATTGACTATAAAACATACCACAACATTATATCAAAACTAATCCTCTCATGGAAAATAAAGTATTTTGGGGTGAGCGTCTCCATCCCACAAAACAAGATACATTATAAATATTAAAATATGCTGATATTAACATATACCAACTCTACACTTAGGCAAGATAGCTAAACACACTAATAATAAGAAACCCATATTAAATGTATACTTCAATCAATATCTGAAACCAATGAATTAAAATACACTTGTCTCAGCCACGCGACTGTACATAACATACAGAAAAGTATAATAAATTTAATTCTAATCAAGGAATATTTGACAGCAATGAATAGCATACAAGCTTAAATTAAAATAAAGTGGGCATACTATTAAAGAATAACTTACTAAATTAATTAATTAATACAATATAAATTTTGTTGACTTTAAACAAGAAATATATTGTTATAGCATTTTTTTTTCTAATGAAATAGTTACTTCTGATAAATTTAAAGTACTGTTCTACCCGTTAAAAAAATATTAAACATTTTTCTTTAAATACCCAGCATGCAAAGTTCATATCTCCAGTTGCATGTAATAAATCAGATATATTTCATAGGTATTACTTAATATCAAATAGTTAACCCAAAGTAATGACAGTAAGACCTATACTTGTCATTACAAGATCCTTAAAATATTATGTAATAAATATAAACTTTAACTTACATTAATATTATAAAACAAAATACAATTTTACCAATTAGTTTTTTCTTTTTTAAAATGTAAACCCCCCAAAAAAACATTACATAAATAAATAAATAGAATCTCATTAGCAGAACTATTTCTCTGCTTAGCTGTCTATCCAGGTAAAGAGTTTCTATCTGGTTATAGTCTACAAAGCACAAAGTAATAAACACATTTTTTTTTTCTAATGAAAAGTTTTTTTTTCTTTAGCAATTATAATAATAAACATACATTCAAATATCAGCCTTTTAAGCTAATTGTGCATATGCTTTGCGAGTGTTAATAATAAATGAATACAATAAACATGTAAAAAAAATGTAATAGAAATGAAGTTTAATTCCCAATTGTATTATAATGCTAGATCTGGATCCTAAAAAATGAATATAATATCGACGATAAACACACATTATTTGAAGACTATATGTATAGTTAGCTAGCTAAAACATTGAAGAAGATGCACACTTTTTCCTAGAGATTAGTATTATAATAAACTGCAGTTGAATTAGAAAATGAATGAAGCTATAAGAATTCCATTATGCATACAATATAATTTAATTTTATTCTCAGGCCACTAAAGATATTATTAAGTTGTCTTTCATAACTTTAGCATTTTACTTTCAAATAGTATTTTTCTTTCAAAGAATGCACGTATATTTAATTTTCACATTTATTTCAAATAAGTCATTTTTTTCTTTAAGAAAAAAATGCAAGTATATAATTTATTTATTTTTTTTCAAAATTTTTCTCCCTAGACAATTTTTAATGAGCCAAACATATTCCAATGTACAAAGTGCCTTCATTATTTATAAAAGCAGACAATATTTTTTTTAAAAAAAATGCAGGAAAATGTTTCCAGTTCTTTTTCTAATATTTTCTTTATTTATTTTTCATTTATACCAGGAAAATATTAACAAAGAAGAATAAGTCATTAGATAATTAGTTCTAACTTGAAAAACATTTGTTTTCATTAATTTAGATAAAACAAGAATTTTATTTATACTTTTTGTTAATTCCTCCATTTTAGTTTTGTTTAAAAAAAATCTAGCTTTCAAGATGCGATAATTACTAATGCAGAAAGTTTTAAATGGTAGAGATAGCAAAGATACAGAATGTCTTACCAAAATTTTTACCGGAACATTGTAGATGGAACTTCCATTACATTACAAATTTATTTTTACAAAATTAAAAAATAATGTTACAAAATTTAGTACTGTTAACTATGAAGAACAGAAGCAGACTATCCAAAAAATAAATGAATTGAGTATTTATTGGTCATTCCCTTAACCTCAGTGACCTCTACCAAAAAAAAATCATTTGATTACAACATAAAAAAAAGATTGTATAATTTATTAGAATCATGTGGTTTTCAATATTATTTAAAATGTATTACAAAAGTTTAATAAATGAAAATAAATACATTCAAACCAATAATTATGTGATTATAATTACACATGAAATTATTTTATTCAAAATAAATTCATCAGAAGTTATTTTTTTTAAAACAATACTATCTTAAAATTTACTTAATTGACATTTATAGTTTTTTTCTCTGTATAACCATTTTAGAACTATATATTATTTAGATTAATCTGTCATTTTAAAATATATTGCATTGGAAACATTGTTTATTAACACAAACCATGTCTAGGTAAAAGGGATAGCACACTTTATTAACCAAATATTATTTCTTTTATTTTTCTAAAGAATAACGGCAATTTCATGCATAAATAATGTTAAATAAAACCAAGTGCCAAAAAGCCCTGGGTTACAATTCTCCCACAGTTACAAATAAATAAAAAATAAGATGAATTCTTAACATTTCGTATAGTATGTTTAAATCAATGTCTTAATCCTCTCATAAATTAAACAAATTCTAAAGATTCAATTCTGCCTTCAATATGGTAGTAGGCTTCAGGCATTATAGGTACCTCTCGTTCCATCAGTGGTTAAGACCAGAAAGACATTCTCACCCACTTGTTTAACAATTTCATAGGGGGCTTCATAAAAATGCAAATTTTTTTTGAACATATGTTTTTAGAGATTACTCACATGAGTTATAATTAAAACAAAATCATGGAATTTAAAAGGAATGTGGACTGGCTTTAGAATGACCAGTACATTTATCACCCATCCTTTTAAGATTAATTCTGGCCAGTGCTTGGTCATGTTCCACAATTACAGGTAAAGGTGTTTTTATCAACTAAGATTCAGGTTTACCAAAATGTAGCCTAATTGGAGCCATCATGATATTCGTTTATCATTACATATATATAATAAATTACTTGTGGCACCTTATTGAGCCACTGTTTGTGATCCTGTTCTACATATACCCTATTTAACTCATGCATGACTCTTTCACTTGGATTGGACTGGGGATTTCTAATAGAGCACAATATGTTGAATATTTTGTTTCTTACCCCACTTTTTCCATGCACCAGCATGGTCAGTAAGTACTGAAGCCAGTTTGCCTACTAAGGGAATTTGATGTTTCCAAGCACTTAATAACATTTTTAGTGTTTTTGGGACCGGATAAGCAGAGACATATTTGGTAAAAACATCATACATAACAAGGATAAATTTTTGAAAAGGTGGAAGTAGTCCATAAAAATCCAGTGCCAACAATTCATTGGGCTTACTGGGCAATATGGGTTGAAGGGTTCCAACATACGATTTATTTCTAAACTTGGTTTTTAAAATAATCTCACATTCCCTAAGTCTATGGGTAATTGATTCTGACATCTTATGAAAATAAAAATGCTTCTTAATAATAGGTTCAATTTTCTGAATCCCATACTGTCCATACTGGGAGTGGACATAATCTGTCAGTTTATTGACAAAACATAACAGAATAATCACTCTCCAAGAACTTTCATCCCCCTTTTCAATTTCTTCATTAAAATCCTATCTTTAAACCTATACTCCTCCATAATTCTATCAACACACTTAGTTTTTTGACCTAATTTAGCTGGGTCTGATAAGAAATGAACTATTTTCTTAAGCCTAGCATCCTGTGCTTTTAGTAATTCTAAATTTGTATGATCTCTAACTATTTCTTCCTCTAACAAACTAGACTTACTACAAATAATTATATTTTCGGTACTGAGGTTCTGATAATTAACAGATACAGGATTGCGGCTAAGAATATCTGCAATGACATTCTCCTGTCCTGAACAATATATGATTTCATATTGATACTGTTGGGGATAAAGACTCCATCTGATTAATCTTTCATTATTAAGGTAACTCTTGTTGAGGAACTCTAAACTACAATGATCAGTTAATACTATAATTTTTGACCCCAACAAAATCTGTCTAAGTTTCTGAAATCCCCACACAACAGCTAATGCCTCCTTTTCTGTGGTTGTATAATTAAGTTCAGCTCCTCTTAAATGTCGACTTAAGAAATATAATACTCTAGGTTCCCTATTCTCATTAAATTGATATAGAATAACCCCCAAACCGAACCCATTTTACTGTCTGTTTGCAAGTAGAACTCTTTATTTAAATCTGGATAGGCCAAGATTACTGTCTTCAAAAAGTTATCTTAATACTTTGAAATTCCCTTGTATGTTCCTGGGTCCACCTCCACTTTTCACATTTTTTTAATAAAACAGATAAGTGCATAGTATCATATGAAATTTTTTTATAAAATCTGTGATAATAATTACACAGTTCCAAAAATGATCTCAAATGCTTTCTAGTTTTAGGGACAGAAAACTTTTGAATCGTGGCAATTTTGTCTGGATGTGGTTTGACCTCTTCAGCACTAACCAAATGGCCAAGAAAAGAGATTTCTCTAGCAACCAAAATACATTTCTCTAAGTTGACTTTACTGGAACACTCACACAGAAACATGCTGAGATGTTCTAAGTGATCATTTAAATTTTCTGAAGCAATGACAATGTCATTGACATACATAACTAACAAGCTTTTAAGTTCTTTTGAAAAGACCATATTCAAGCATCCGATAAGGCCAACCCCACTATTAATTAAACCAAAGGGCATTCTTTGAAATAAGATTGGCCCTTGTAATGGAACGCCGTATATTTTTGAGCATTTTTGTGCAGTGGGATTTGCCAATAGCTGGCTGTTAAATCAAATGTGGAGAATATGCTTTTCCCTTTGAATTTTGTCAATAACTCCTGAATAGGTGATATGTCATGCTCAGGGACAGTATGCTGGTTGAGTGTACACGCATCCAGGCAAACCCTGATGGATCCATCTTTTTTTAACTACTACCAATGGATTCACATAAGATGGACTAGGCTTAATTGTCTGCCAGTCAATCATCTTGTTAATCTGCTGTTGAACCTCTAGTACGCTGCTGGAAAGGCTCATTATCTTTCAATTTAATTCTATGAACATACCTTTTTAATATACCAGGTATTTTGGAAAAAACACACCTATACCGGAACAACAACTGGAAAAATGATTTATAATATTCTGTGCCGATAATACATGAACCCGCTAGCTTAACTTTAATATTTACATCAACTGTTGTCTCCTGTATGGTCATTAATTGATTCATCTGACTATTATAATTGACTATAAGACGGCAAATCTCCTCTTTACATCCAAAAGTTTCATTTCTATAATCAATATAACAATTATTAAGAGTCATGTAATAGAAATGGAGCAAGTAAAACATTTTCCTATAAATACCCAAGAAGAATTTGCCGAACTCCGTTCTGATTTGAGACTTAAAAACTAGTTTAGTAAAGTCAATAAATTCTTTTTGGCTCACAATAAAGACAGAATATTAGCTATTGGATGAATTGGTAATAGCAATTCTTTCGCCACTTGCAAGTATTTATTTGTGCGAAACTGCGTTTTCGGTAATGACAAACATAAAAACTAAACAGTGCAATTGTCTTACCAATATCGAAAATGCTACGAGATCTGCATTGTCAAAAATTGAACCAAGATTATATTTATTGCGACTAAATAGGCAAGCTCACTCATGCCACTAAATTTAATTTTAATATATTGTTAATAATGTTACTAATATTGTTTATTTTTAAATTATTTTACGACGTTGCAAATACTACAGTCATTTTTATTTACACATATTTTTTAAAAGAGAGTGAGGGTTTATTACAGTTATATAATAAAATATCGATTTCATACAATGTTGTTTTAACATTTTTTTGCACATCGATGGTGGCGGTCGCGGACCAAAAAAGTTTAAGAACCACTGACCTAATACATATAAACAAGAAATATTAACATCAAATTATTTTAATAGTTTACGCAAATGTGCAATGATTGAAACATTTTAGAACGTTTACATAGTTTATATATATAAATTTATAAAGATAGTTATAATTACATCTATTGTAAATCATTAATACAATTAAGCTTATTTGAGTAGTAAAACATCTTAAACTATAAATTAGCGCATTATATTATTGAAACATTTTTCGTAGTATAATGTAATGCAGCATTTATTGGCGTCGCTAGTTGTACATTTGTTAGCCTCGTTCTCGTTCTTTCGCTGCTATTTCTTTAAGATGGTTAGTATAAAATACGTTTTTTTGAAGTCATATCATTAGCATCTTTTTTTATTTTCTTAAAAAATATTTTCAAATTAGTAAATAATGATTTCTAATTTATTTTACTTTCGATTTGTAAAATTATTTTGTATCTTAAAATGTTATGTTCGGAAGCATGTTCAAATATTAATATTAATGAAAAATGTGGTATTTGACGTTCAAAATGAAAATTACTTGTTGAATAAAGGAATAAAATTCTTAATTTAATTATTAGTAATAGTGTAAAATGTATATTAACGTAGTTTTTGTAAAACAAGTCATTATAAGAAAGATTTTCGGTAATACTTTTGAATAGGCGTTCAATTTGTACAATCAATGTATATATACTTTTAAAATAAATATGAGTACTTTTAAATATTGTATTTTTAAAACGAGTTTATCAATCATAGTACGGTAATTATTCCTACATAGAAAATCTGTCATTACACTTATATTAAATGTTACCGCATAATTTATTGTATATAGGTTTTAAAAGCACCCCATAATAACAGTGAACTAAGAAAGCTTAATATCATTTTAGTGACCAATGATAATTTGATATTTGTTAATCTTGGTTTAGAGAAATTAAGTGCCGGATTGTGGATGTAAGATCCATTGATCCAGACTGGTTCAGTTGCTTCCAGTATTAGAATGTTATGTGATTTTCCTGATCTCAACTCTCATAATACTTTGATGAATATATAATACACTATTTAAAAAAAATCGAAGTTCTTGTATTATTTATTATTTTTCTAATGTATATATATTTTTATCCCAATATTTTGATTATTTGCAAAAATTGTTTTTGTAGTAAATGTTGATTGTTTACTCATAGGTGAAATTAGCACACTTCTGATGAGATGAATTGCTTAGGTATTTTACATTATTGCTTTTGAGTGAACGTTTAACATAAAGTAGCGTCCTATTATTATTTTGGATAGTAAGCGTGAAGCATTAACAGCCATTACGATGTTGCTAGCTAATTTCTGGCTTTTATTTTTCTCACAAATAATGGAGAAAATGTGTTGTTGTTTTTTACGAAGTTTTTGGTGCTAATTTATATTTTACGTTACTGTTATAAATTGTTGTATTTATATATGTACAATATTATAATTCTTTAAATGCTTTTATACATATACAGTATACACATTTGTATTTATTCAATAGATTCCTAACTCTTAACTTGTTGCAAATCATAAGTTTACTTTTCAGTGGCATTACTAATATATTATTTCTATAAGTTAAAAATTAACTGTGATAAAACACAGTTGCTGAAGCTTTAAACATAAAATTATAACAATAAAGCTGAGCACTTTCAGGGGACTTAAGCCTCCATAATCATAGCTTCAGCAACTGTGTTTTATCACAGTTAATTTTTTTTTTATTGATTTTTGTTGAAGTATATACATACATTATTTCTATAAGTGCATTTTTTTTTACTTTTGTAATTAAATATAAACATTGAATTTAATGCTTTTCTGAGTGATAAATTTGCTTCATATACAGATTTTGTTTTATATAGCTGCTACAGAGCATTGACTTGTGTTGACCATATGTACAGCATCATAATTCTTATATGTTTTTGCATATATATACATTGTATTTACACACGTTATATATAGAGCTCGCAAAATAAGCGCTTAATAAGCTTTGATACTATCCCCAACCCCAGACCGGTTTATGCTATTGGTGTCGTCAGTGAGGTGCTAGGATATTCAAGCATTAAATTAAAAATACCAGGACCAGCCCAGTACTTTATCTAATGTATAACTATTAAGTAGAAAATCTGAAATTTTCAGACATCCATATGTCTTATAATCCAGCTATGTAACTTAAATAGCCATATGGGACTGAACTAAGTTCAGATACACCATATATTAATAGCTTTAGCAATATAAAATCACCAAAGCCTTAATAGCAAAAAATAAAATTACAAAAAAAAAAAGTCATATGGCTATTTAAGTTAGATAGCTGGATTGGAAGACATATGGATGTCTGAAATTTTCAGATTTTCTACTTAATAGTTATATATTAGATAAAGTGCTGGACTTGTCCTGGTATTTTTAATCTAATGCTTTTGAATATCTTAACACCTCACTGATAATGCCAGTAACAGAAACTGTTCTGGGATTGGGGATATTCTCAAAGCTTGTTAAGAGCTTATTTTGCGAGCTCTATATATAACATTTGTAAATACAAGCTTATTAAATTAGGTCATGTGACATCTGATTTGATTTTTTTGTGTAATTGTATTTTCACACGTACATCAATTTATTCAATAGATTCCTATCTCATTTGCTACAAATCATTTTTATTTTATTTCAGTAGTATTTTTTAAATGCCTATTATTAAAGTATAAAGATTGAAATTTACTGTTACTCTAGATATTACATATTTTTCAACTTCCTTATATGTGTGTTAGCTTCAGAATTTTATTTACTCACGTATATTGAAATGAAATATTTTATGGCATTTGTTTTGATCATGAGGAGAGAAGAAAGAATGATTTGTAAGACTAGGATAGTAATGGAATCAAATGGTAAAGCTTATAGGAGCATACGATTACTTGGAAGATTTAAATAATTGAAATGAGTTTGTCAGAGAAACGGATTAATTTGCTATTCATTATAAAAGAGAAATGACTAGCTTTGGATCTATGTGTATGTAGATTCACCTATTAAATACATTAACTCATATAAATAATGTTTTTAAAAAGGGAAATAAGTAATGTTTATTAAGTAATAGATTTAATAATTATTAAGTTTAACAAATTATAAGTTTAAAAAGTAATCATATAATTTGAGCTAAAGTCTATAATTTGATAAGGATTTAAATTTTATTTTTTGTAAGCTATAATTAAAAAATATTTTAATTTTATTTAAAATTGAAATGTAGTTGTATAAACAACAACCAAAAATAAATTGTTATCTATTGATATTGTAAATTACAATAGGGCATCCAGGGTTTTTTTTTTTTTTTTGATGTAACTAATTATTGTAAAATCTAATAAGACATTTGATTGGTTAGGGTTCTAAAAAACCAAGTAAAATAAAATTATTCTTTTTTGTGAACCAGCTGCTGAAGGATACAGGGGGCAATCATTTTTGCAAAACTGCGAAACAAAAACATTTTGTTTAATTCAATTACAAAAATAGTCTCTAAGTTAATGATGTCATTGATGTGAAGAAGCAAAAAGGTCCCACACTGCCTGTGTCCATTGATTTCAGAAAGTGTGCCAGATGAGAGAATGTTGCCTTCATCACGCCCAACAGTGCTTGTTAAAAGAAAAAAAGTCGTAGGTCATTAATCTGAAAAGAAAATTGTTGTATTAAATCTTTATATGTTGAACTGCAAGAATTAAAATTGAATCCTACTTATCACTTAACCTTATTTTGCAAAGAGAGTAAAAGAGAAATGAAAATAAAATATTAATAATATGCATATTTAAAGTTTAATTAAAAAAAGAGCTCTTCCATTTTTCACCATGTGTTTAAATTAATTTACCTGGCGAGTCTGTAAGTACAGTATATTTTTTATTATTCTTTAGAATTTTCAAAGGAAAGAAAGAAGGTTTAGACTTTATTTGAAAAAACTTAAATTGTTGATCACTCATATATATATCTATCAAATATACATAGTTATTTTAGTCTCATTATATTAATATGGTTTGGGAATTTAAATTATTTACTGTTAAAATATTCATTTTTAGATTGTAAGTTCAGTAACAGCTTCTGTTCCGTATAGATTTGTAAATTTAAAAGTGTTTTATTTGTTATAAATTTTGATCAAAAGGAGAAAGATAAGTGATTATTGTAAAGGAAATGATTATCAAAATTACAATCTTGAATTGTCCAATTGCTTGCTGGGGGAAAAAGTGTTTAGGAAAGCAATATATTGTAACGGGCTGGTGGATTCCAGAAGAGATAGGGGGAGCGCATCTTACTATGGTCGGACTTTGGGTCTTCGGATAGGATGCAAGTGCTTACGTGATGAAATACATAACATGATTGTACCTACTTTCAATAGACTAGCTCTATCTATTTTTATTAACCTAGATACAATTTGGGTCAATTCATCCAATTCTCACCCCTTTCTAGCCATGTTATACCACAGTATTCGAACTCAGGGAGTAATTGCCTGAGCTCTCTTATCAGGGAAGATCACACTAATAGTAGTTATTGCACCTCTATATAGGTGATAATTAATTACCAAAAATCAATTAAGCATAAGATATATAACAAATATATATGTGCAGTATAAGTATATATGTATTAAAAGTTATAATAAATGACTTAAATATGTATATGTATTTCCTCTATCATAGTAATAATATTAATAGGTGTAGAACTAAATAAGATGATAATGTTTATAACAGGTATGTGAATAATGAACTATAAAGCTGATGGTGGATATTGAAATAATGATGAGTTAGAGACCAGATTAAAATAACGAATTATATAAACATTTATTGATTAACAAAAAAAATATAAAATATGAATAACAATTAAATCTGATACATGTAATTTATTTTGTCAAGGATGAATCTCTACCATATCGATATCTATAATGATATTAATAAAAATAAAATCCTTGCCCTAAACCCCATGGTAGAAGTTCATGTACTTGACTAATTATTTACAACAACGAATATGTAAAATTATAATATATTGAAACGGAAACCTCCAATCCCTTTCCGTTTCACCATCAACCTAATGACCTACTCGTCTGAACTAGTTTCGAACCTATTTTAAATGTAAAAATGTAATATATAAGTCGAGCGGGAAAACTTTGCTACAATGGCCGCTTGAATGGCATCATCCATTTACATACGAAAACACGCTATAATTAGACAGGTTTGATAAAATTATAGCGGAGAAATGCTCATAATTTATTATAAAATGTTTTATTAATTTTCAGTCAATTCTTAATTATATTCGCTATTATTTCGTATGTGGATGGATAATTTAAACCTTGGAATAACGGCAAAATGATTCATATGTATTTAAGTTTAAATAAAAGTAATGTAAATGTTTTTTTTAATTTATTTAACGGTTTTCTGATTTAATGTTTTACATATATAGTTGAAACAAGTATTTTCTTTAAATTTGCTTTTTTTTTAATAAACAAATATGTTAAAAGTTATTTAGTTTTATAAAATAAGAATTATCTGTTTGCAATTAAAAATGAGAATTTTTGTAAAGAAGATATCAATTAGTGACACATCCGGGTAAAAAAGTAAAATCTGTTTTCTGATTGATTTTTGTTTGCAACAAAAGACTTTTTCATTAAATCAGAATACCGTTCCTTCTGCTAAGTAATGACACCTGAAAAGGAATTTAATTAATGAAAATGAATCAAATTATATAGTTTATATATTTTGATACATTTTTTTAAGGAAATTAAATATAACACCTCGGAGATTTTATCAGTTGTTGTAGAAATTGAATTATATTATTTTGCTTTAATTAAAAGTCAATTGGTCCCGAGGTTTACGAAATTCCAGAAAGGTGTTAAAGTTTAGTAGAAGGATATAAATAGGCCTTATTTTAAGTGGGAAGGAGAATCCATCTTGCTTTTGAAGAGAGTTAACATCAGAAGTCAAAATTGTTAATTTTACCATGTCTGGCTAAAGTCAGGCAAGAATTGCTGCAATTCCCGTGATGGAATGCCGAGTTCAATCCATCAAATGCCGAAGCAACAACCACACCAAATAAAAGATGTCATAAGCCGCTAAAAGAACTTGCCTTCGTTCCAACACCATTTTTAAATAGTCTCGCAACTGAATAAGAACATGCCATAAGCCGCCAAAGAACTCACCTTCATTCCAGCTCGAATCTATCCAGTCCAGCTATAGAACTTATACTATTATTTAAAATAGCAGAGCTCTGTGTGAATTTCAACAACAATCATTATTTCTTCAAAATCAGGTTAGCTAACCATATTATTGCAATTTCTTTCTAAATTATTTTCCAAATAATATTGTAAATTCTCTAAAATGAAATACTTTTGCAAACTTCTTTATTAATTCAATATTGTAAACTCTGTCTAAATCGATTTGAAATCTATAAATGAAATATTTTTGCTAAATTTCTTTGTTAATTAATATTTCGCTATATAATTTAATCACTGCAGTTATATTTTGCTTTTCTTTTGCTTATTTTATTTATTATTAGTTATGCCTATGTTTCGAAACGGCGTGCATTTAATTAGTAAAATGTTTTTAAAGATATGAATTTAAAATCTCCGTATTATGATTTATATAGCGCTGTTTCGAAACCCAAATTCATATTTTGTCATTTTGTAAATTAATTAATAAATATAAAATGTGGCTTTTCAACCTTTATTTTGTTACTAAAGATTAAACTAGCCTGGAGTGTAATTATAAGTATATTTTTTTAGTTAAGTATTCGTAAGTCCCTTATTAAATATACTTTTCCACCTTTTAAGAGTTTATTAGTTATAGATAACTAAAGAGATTGAACGGGATAAAGTAAAGTTTGTATCTATATATTCCTGTCAGTAGCATATCGTATTTCTCATGCTACAGAAGAGTTGGCTCTTTTGATCAAGCTGATGAACTGGTGTTCATTTAATATATGATATTTAATTTATAATATCCTTCGGCTTGGCGGATGTGAAACCTATTTAGATTTCCTCGTTGTGCTGCTTTTTTTTATACATATATAAGATGGAGCCACGGCGTTGCCAGCACATCTTCTCTTATGGGTAGTGCAGTAGCGAAGTCTGAGCTACGGGCCAGATTAGCACGTAAGTCCCCCGCCTCTGAACCAAATAAAGGTTCCCCTTTTGCAGCATGACGACCGGTTCTTGGGTAAACCGTTGTTTGTCACAAAAACCCTAAAACTATTCTTTCATCCGCAGAGCCACTTTATTATTATACTTTACTTGTGCCTAGCGTATTAGTAAAATCGTTATAGCCAACTCTTCCCTCCCTAATATGCAGTCTTCGGCGTTGATCCGAAGCAATCTTGAAAACCCGTTCGATCTAAAGCTATCTGGGATGCTTTAAAAGCCCATAGTTAAAATAAATTTATTATAATTAAGATTATTAAGCTTCACTCCAGACTTGGTTTGATTTCACATACAATAGCCACACGAACTGATGATGAAAGGGCATAACTGGTAAAAGTTAATGTAGTGATTAGTTATATAGTAGGGTATTTGTTTCCATTAAATAATATTGGAGCAATTAAATAATAGCCAACGTATCAATTATTGGCCTAGAGTAATGTTACTTTATAAATAAAATGCCTGCGTGCATTTGCCAACAACAATTGTCAATAAATATATTTTAATTCATCATATATCAGTTTCTGTCTCATTATTAAATCAATCCAATTCACTAATTGCCCATAAGTATTCATTAGTAAAGCCCCTATTATTTAAATATGTTAGATTTTATCCGTGGAATGTCTAGTATTTACGTTGTTTATACATATGTTTAAGTCCATGAGTCTTATTGTTTTCTCCGATTTGCTAGTGGGCCGGATGAAGAATTAAATCTCGTGTGCTACCATTGTTATGTTATCCATTGGGTGTTAGATCTGGTGCTTGGAGAGTGGGTTCGAATCCAGGCTGGTCCCTGACCTAAATCTCGGGCTTGACTGGGTTTGAAGTACATTTTGTGAGTTCCAGCTCGTGTTAGATGGATAAGCATGTTTTGACTGGCACAATATATATGTGATTTTGATTTTAGCTGGCTAATTTAAAATATGTATACAAACATAACAACAACAAAAAAAAATCTTTGTTGTCTAGATAAATCGATGATTATAAATCATTGATTTAACAGTAATATAAAAATAAGCTTAATTAATAATAAAGAAATAAAACTTTATCATCGTGTGTTGCTTACTATAAGATATTAAAATTTCTTACCTTTCAATTTCCTATATGTTGTCAAAAGTCAGTCAGATGAGAAGGTCAAAACTATTAATTTTTTTATTCTTTATACAATTAAAGATGATAAAAATATATATAGTTATATCTAATATTCCCCCCCCCCTTTATTACTCTCATACAGAATTTCTCCAAAATTATACACATTAGCTTCCATTTGTAGAAACGAAAATAATACATAAAATTCACAATAGACAAAATAATAAAACAAAAATCACAATTCTTATACCATTATGTTAATTAAAGTTCGATGAATCTGCTGGAAACTGTTTATTTGCTAAATAAATTCATATGAATGGAGATGAAGTTCTGCTCCCATGAAGAATAGAAATTTCTTGTTTGAGTCAAAAAATAATAATGTTCTCCAATTATCCTGTCTTTAATTTGGTTAGGCATTTTATTTAAAGCAAAGATGGTTTTCAAGTTTCTCTTAAATGGGCAGGTAAAATCTTTAAACTTTCATGGCTTTATTGACGACATATTACCCCATGGTACAAACTTTTCAGCAAGCAATCATGATATAAAAATAATATATATTTATTGATTCATTTGCTTCTCAAGATTTCAATGACGATATTATTATATATCAAAACAATTATTGAATATTACTGCAACGCGTAAATTTAACTGAAATTTGTCTGATTAGCAAATCTTTCAAATTATTTCTTCCCCTTCAAACGATTGCTTTAAAATTTCAGCTTTTGATCATTTTGATTAATATTTAAAAAAATATATATTTAAATTCGAACATTCACATCCATTTTGTATTCGAATTTATTTTTAAGCAGAAAAAAAAAAAAGTTCAATCTTTGAATGCAGAAGACAATTATAACAATTAATACTGCGTTGTAGGTCGCATGAAGTTTTTTTAAGCATTTTAACCTTGACATTTCCTATTGTTTAACAAACATAATATAAAGAAATGGGATTATAAATAAAAATAATTTATAAATATTTTAAATTTCATTTCTACAAATGGTTGTTATGTGTTTAGATTTTAACTCAGTCATTGTTTTTACTTTTTTTTTAAAGTTTATGTGTAAGTTTTTTGGTATAGTTCTCCCCAATTATTAACATAATACGTTTTATTCCAGTGTTAATATACCTATCTGATTCTCCCTAGTAATTTAATGGCTTTTATTACTTCTTTAGAAATAAAAAGATGTTTATGTAAATGTATGTGTTGGAAAGAAAAAAAATGTTAATATGATAATTTGCTTGGCAATTTATTGGTTAAGCGAATATGTCTATGTGGCTCCAATTGGTAGTGTCTTAAATAACTGGATGGTGTGGCAAGTTGTAGCTCATCATTACAATATTAAATACCATATTTATATCTGACAAACATTCTAAATCTGGCTTAAATTAAAAACTAATCGTAGTTTAAAGTAAATTTATAGTACTAAATTATAATTATAATTGTTAAATAAGATGTGATGAAATTGTGTTTGTAAAGATAATATAAAGTAATTATCCGAATTATGTAATGATAGGGTTTCAATGTAGATAATAAAATTTGTACTAAGTAACTAGTGAGTTAAACAAATCAATAGCAGGATTGATATGTAAAGTGAATTGGTATATTAATAACCTAATTTAATATATATTTAATTATACTTAGTCATTTTTTTAATTGTAATTTTGATAGTGTCTGTTAAAATAGGCCACAACCGAGTGAAATATAGTTATGTGATAATTGATTAATTCTTATGCTGAAGGGATCATCGCTCTGAGCTAGGCTATGGTCACTCGTATGTATTGGGATTGGCAATTAAAGTACCCTAAAGACAGACAACAAATTTGTTAATGTTACTGTATGTTATAATGAACTATATTATTGATTAATGTGTTATTCAATTCTACATCCAAGGGTTTAACTTATTATAAGAGTTCCAGGTGTCTGAAATCTGGTGTCGTCCAACCGTATTAGAGTAATATGTGGATGTGGCCTAAAATCCAATATAAACTTTTACAATATAGAATATATGCAATCTTTGTTGACACTTCACATATAAAAAATCTTGAAAGTGATTTATGTTAAAATATAAAATAAAAAACAGTTATTTACAGAGTATTTATATATATATTTAATAACAAAAGCAAAAAAGTGCCTCTTTAGAAATAAATTATACATTTATGAATATGTAAATGTTTTTTTAATTGTAGCACTATAAAGGTCCATAAATTTGCTGCATTTGCCTTTGGATTTGTACTGGTAGTAATAATGTTTTGTCGGATATTTTATTTTCTGTATATTTTTATGTAGAGTTTTACATCTTGTAATAACCAGTTCATTCTGTTTAAATATTGGAAAGTAGTAATATATTCATTTATGCCAAGGAATTGTAAAGTCAATTGGTTGTTTTCTATTCCCTGGTGTTAGCCACGAGATGTCACGATTTCTAAGTCAATTCCTAGAAATATACAGTTTCACCGGCATTCACCCAATAAAAGAGGAAATTTTCTACATTATAAACGCAGAAAAGAGTCCACACGTTGTGTTGGACGGCGGCGGCGACAGAAGCCAACACAAAGAGACTTCTTTTTATGATAAAACACAGAAAGAGTTCCCGTCGGCTACTGGTTATGGCTTTTTTTTTTCTATGCTAAAAGCAAAGAGAAATAAATGCCTTTATTGGCTGCCATAGTAGTTGATTTTGTTAATCATTTTATCGTAATAATAGAATATCTATTTTCTTTGTAGTTTCGTGCGAGAGTTTGGGTTTTTGAGCCAGTCGTAGTTTTTTAAAATTTGATAAGACATATATTTTTTTTAATGTGTTGTAAGTTTAGTATTTTATCGTAATAGTAGAATATCTATTTTCTTTGTAGTTTCATGTGAGAGTTTGTGTATTTGAGCCAGTCATAGTTTTTTAAAATTTGATGACATGTATTTTTTTTAATGTGTTGTAAGTTTAGTAATAATGTCCTGAAGATTCCATTATGAATGGGTAACCCTCAAAAATTGCTTTTAAGGGTGCGAAACGGCAAAAATTTCAAGGATCACGCGAAAAGTACTGTTTTCGCGAGAATTCGTCCGTGACGAGTTACTTTTGCTATATATATGCACAAACAAAAACAACCCAGTGTCTAATTATTAGTAATTACTTGTCCAAAAAAGAAAATTAGTCCAGTGTTTTTTTTATTTACATTTATTATTTCAAAATAAGATTAGTTTATATATCTACACAATAACAAAAACAACCCAGTTCCTGATTAATTACTGTCTAAAAAAAAAAAAAGCAAATTTAACGGGGTTTAATTTTTCAATGTAGTATTTGAATCACGGTATTTTTTATATATACACAAGATTTATCAAAAAAAAAAAAAAAAAAAGAAACCCACTTTCTGATTAATTACTGTCAAAAGAAACGCAAATTAGTCGGCTATCATTTTTAAATTTAGTATTTAAATAACGGTACTGATTCATTACTGCCCCCCAAAAAAGAAAGCAAATTAGTCGGGTATGAATTTTCAATTGAGTCTTTCAATGATGGTCTTTTTTAGATATATATACTAACAAAAAGAACCCACTTTCTGATTAATTACTGTCTCCCAAAAAAAAAGCAAATTAGTTGATGGATATCATTTTAAAATTGTGTGAATTTTTTCAATGTTGTTAAATCGAATCATGTAGAATTACGTATTATTTTCGATTGAAAAAAAGATTGTAACTTTTTATATACACACAAAGCAAATAAAACCCACTTTCAATACCCCCCCCCCCCAAAAAAAAGTTATTCACAGGTATCACTTTTAAATTGAGTATTTCAATAATATTATGGCTTTTGATAAAATCTACACATTAATAAAAAAATCCACTTTCGGATTCCTTACTGTACAAAAAAAAAAAAATTGCAACATAGTCGGGTTATCATTTTGAAATGTAGTATTTCAAGAACGGTACTTTTTATATCTATACACCCACAAAAAGAATCCACTTTCTGATTAATTACTGTCCAAAAATATATATAAAAAAAGGAAAGAGCAAATTTAGTCGGGTATCATTTGTAAATTTAGCGTGAATGTAGCAATTTTGTGTAAATTGAATTTAAAAAAATGTATAATTGCGTCTTATTTTCGATTAAAAAAATCCCATAACTTTTGACAGATACACACCAACAAAATTACCCATTTTATGATTAATTACTGTCCAAAAAACGTCAATTATTTGGGTATCATTTTTAAATTGAATGTGAATTTCTAAATTTTTTTTAAAATAGTAATATTATTTACTAATAGTAGTCGGGTATCAATTCAAAATTGTAATATATAAATTACATTTCTTTTTATATCTTTATAATTACCTATTTATTTTTAATAAAATTCTTTATTTACTCTTAAAAAAATACCGTAACTTTAAAAAGACACACATAAATTAAAAAAAAAAATTAGAAAAACACCATAACTTTAAAGATACACACACACACACAAACTAAAAAAAAAAAAACCAATATAAGATTAATAAACATTTATAAAAATGTAAGACTAACATCATATAGTATTAGTTACTAGAATATTTTATTAGAAATCTAAATAGATATTTTCATATAAAATCAATCACAGGCCCGGAATCGTTATATGTATATGTTTTCAGTTAGCATCAACGCCATCTTACGGCCAACACCAGGGAATAGAATTTTACCTGTCATTTTAAGATATAATTGAGCTTTATTTAAAAATAATTTTATATAAGGATATGTTAGTATATAATTATTGACATGTATATGTATATAAAAATAAGACTTAGCCAAGTTATGATGCCTTTCTATAAGGCCATTACATTTTAAGTGTTTATTTGCCCGAGTTCACATAGGAAACACAACGTAATTGCACTGGTAATGCTATAACTATACAATATATCAATATATTTAATATCATTATAGTACACTATTAAAAAATCTTGGTTATAAATAAGGTATGGTATCAGTATTTTTACAAACCTTTTTGAGATACAGCAGTTGGACCGAGATAACATGATAAACACAAAGTCATAAAAAGTAATTATGCTGACAACGGTATTTTTACATGCAGTTTAATGCAATGGTAGTGTCCTGGAATGTGATCTCCCGGATGCTATTCTGGTGCTGGCATTTCTGATGTTCAAACTTCTTATGAACTCTAGCAATAAAGCTATTTGATTATTTATTTAACATAGATTTCATAATTCACTGCTTTGCAATTGTAATAAAAAGATTTTATTATTTATATCTTCACTATATATCTATATGAAATGATACAAATTTTATATTATACTTTATATAGTGTATTAAATTAAGAGCAAATGGACTTGCACGACCATGATGACAGAACATATCTATATTATGTCAAAATGCATATGTATGTATAAACACCATACCAAACTGAAATATTTTTTGCTTTTCATATGGAATGAAAATAGCATTTTTTTTTTTGCTTTTAATATATTGATTTTTGTTTATTTTATGAATGAAAATACATTCTTTTAAAATGCATATGTGTATGATATATATTTATAAATAATATAATAATTTTATTTTAGGGACGTGTAAGGACAAAAACTGTAAAGCGGGCGGCTCGTATGATTATTGAAAAGTATTACACGCGCCTGACCCTTGACTTCCATACCAATAAAAGAATCGTAGAGGAAGTTGCTTTGGTCAATACTAAAAGGCTCCGGAATAAAATCGCTGGGTGAGTTGTTTTGCATTATTTAAAACTGATTTATTTAATATAAAATTGTATCTAAGATGAAATTTATATTCATAGTTAATCAAGCTTGATAATAGATCATTAGTTGATTATTGTTATGCATATACCTGCAATGATATATAATTAATTAAAGATATTAAAACTAATGTATTTGTTTTTTCTTAATCAGTTCAATTAAAATTTCATTAAAAATATTTATTATAACCAAAGTTTTTTACACAGTTCCTTTCAAAATATAGCTTACATAAGGTTGTGTGGGTGGGTGGGTGTGGGGGATTATTAAAATCGACATATTACTTTTTGAATAGAATATCTAATTTTATATAGGTAGAGAGAAAAGGAGTTATATAGTGTTTAAAAGTAGATAGAAAACATTTCGTAGCTTGAGAATGATGTAATGAAAATTACACTACAGAAATATTTATTATTGGATAATCTCTAGTCTAATGAGTGACTAATAAAAATTATTAATATATAGTGTTTAGATGTTTGTAGATGTTTTATATAATATATTATGGAAAGATTTTTTAAATCATAATTCAGTATTTTAAAAATATTAAGAAAATTTCAGATTTGTTTTAAGTAAACTTTAATTTCAATTTAAAAATATGTTTTCTCTAGAATTATTATAATTGCTATCATTGTGTTGTGTGTATTGTTATGTAGATATTCCTTGAGCATGTGAAGAAAGTGATTATTTAACTATTTTTAAAGGTAATTTTGAATTTAATTAATAAGATTTAAGTTGCAAGTGAAATACAAGTTACAGATTTATTTTTAAGATGAAAACAACTTTTTTTTTTTTTTTGGAAGAAATAAATATAGTTTGTGTGCAATACATACTAAATTGCATTTGTTTGTATGGATATATATTGATTTTAAGATTAGCGATAAAGCAAGAAAATTAAATAGCCTAAAATATTCTCACATGAAAGGTGCTGTATGTGAAAAAAAAAAACCTATGATTAAAATATTTATGAGTTTTGAGTCAATATATTACTTTGTATATTTATAGACATATGTTCCTATAATTAAAAATAATGGAGATCGCTGGTTAATATGGAAAATTAATTCTAAAAGTAACTATGTAAGTAAATATGTAATTGAAAGATTAGAATTTTTCTTTGTTAAAAGTAGCATTTTTTAAACTATTGAATGAACTATATTTAATTATTATGGAAAAAGGTAAAATGAAATGAAAATTCAAATTGCAATTGTATTGTATTGGTTTGTTACTCAAAAAATAAAAACAAAATAAGTAAATTGAAATTACCTCAAAAGTAAACGGCAACAATTTGGTAAAGTTTAAAAATAATCTGTCTTGATTGTCGATGTGGAAAATACACTTCATATTTATGGGGATGTGGATATTATTTATTTTTTGTGCCCTATAGGATTTACTATCTTAATACAATCAGAAAATTAATCTTAAAGTCGTACCTGAGATTACTATTATACAATCCTTTCTCCCCCCTATCAATATTAATTTAATACTAATTATAAGAATGTAGACAAATATTTTCATTTGTTTTATAAATAGATGAATTTAAACTTCAGAATTAAAAAAGGACATGTTACAAAAGTATCTATTATTTAGCACAATTTCTCCATGTGTATATGTTTTTGTCAGCTCACAATAAACCATACCTATCCTCAGACAAATTTTGTCAACCACTGTCACATTACACGTAAATAGAAAATGGAAATAACTTTCCATTTATATCTTAGATGTTATAAAGACTGCAATGTTATTATTTTCAACAATTATTGATCCACTACAAGATGGTTTTTGCAGATGTAACTCTCTCTTTGTAGTCTCTTCTCGCGTCATATGAGCAAAATTCTTTATTTCTTCCATTCATGTCACATGTGATCTAAAGTTTTCATAATCTCGTGTTAGAATTTAAGACTTCAACTGTCCAACTATTATCAACTTTTTTTTTTTTTTTTTGCAATATATCCACTCAGCTTATTTTAGTCTATTAATTCTTTCAATCATTTGATTTATTTGCATAAAGAAAAATCGATGGATGATCTTGATTGTTATTATTTACAGATGCTTTAGTAATATCTATATATTTATTGGACTTTAAAAGTATTGAGAAATAAAATGTAGCAAAATTATAAAGTATTGGTGGGAATCATGACATCATTTCCAAATATTAGATAACTAATAACTGTATTTCATGATTTACTGATTATTTTTTAAAATTAGTTTAATACAAATTTCAAGTTTTTTAAAGTCTAGAGAGGAACTATGCAGTTACATGTTTAAATAGTTTTAATATAGAATTTACTGAATATTTTGTTTATACGATTAATATGATATTAAAACTGTTTACGCACAATAGAATGATAAAACATTTCACCCCAGATTAAAGAATATACAATTTAAAAATTACAAGTTCATAAAGTACTTTGCTGGATTTATTTTTTACATCACTTAGGCTTGTAGAAAAGTGGATTTACAAGGAAAACTCAGGAAGCCATTTGCTCTTTTGTTGTTACATTGTAAATTTTGCTGAAAAACTAAGAAATTGTTGTAAAATAATATATTAGAAACATTGTTAATCAGAAAAGTCACAGAAATAAATAAAAGACTCATTTGTTTAAATTAAAAAGATGCCATTTCAATGATATTTAGATTCCACATAATAAACTACAATTTTATATTCTCTCTATTCACTGGTATTTTTTGAAATTTAATGAACAGTTATGAATAAATTATATCTAAATCTCTCTTTTGAAATACAATCACTAAAGAAAATAAATATAATATTGAAATGTTATCAAGCAATTTTAAATATCATTGCAGTAATTATCAGAATCAATTCGTCTGTATAAATGGTATCTTGCCTAATCTTTCGTACAACAAAATCCAAAAGAACCTTTGACATTTTTTATTGTCCATTTGTAAATATATATAAGATATAAATTTATTTATATATATTCCAATTAATACTTTTTGTTTTCATCATTATACAATTACAGAATGTTTTAGTAAAATAAAAGTAGTTCAAATAAATACTAACAGTATTAAATTTCTCAGTGTAGAAAGAGCTAGTGATCTTTGTTTTGGTAAAAGTCTGATCTTTTGATAGCATTTTTAGCTTAACTGGAGACCGTCTAAATGTTCTTTAGAAACTAATCTTTTTTTTTAACAACATTGTTTTAGAAATGCCAATTTTTTTTCTTTAATTTAGATTCGTTACGCATTTAATGAAGCGTATCCAGCACGGACCTGTGCGTGGAATTTCCATTAAATTACAGGAAGAAGAAAGAGAAAGAAGAGATAACTATGTTCCAGAGGTATGACTAATAATGTTTGAAATACGTTAGAATATATTTTGTATTTTTTTAGTAATTGCTTAAAATAAATAGTAATATAATATTTAAGATAATATGTAGTAAAATCAATAGTTGACATTTATTGGAATTGATATAGAAAATTTAAGAATAAGAGTTTTAATATATGAAAAATGATGTAAATTAAATATAAGAAACCCCTAAAAATATGAGTTTAAAATCTTATTTAAAGTAAATATAATTATGTATTAATTAAAACATTTTTTAAAAGTAAATTACACCTGTGTCTCGTTTTACGCGATAGATAGGTTCCTCAGAAAACACGCGCAAAACGAAATCACGCAAAAATAGACATAACTTACATTGAAAAAGGGGGATGCGGTCTGTGATTTTTCAAAATTCGCGTAAAAGCAAAGCACCAACGTAAAATTACTTTAAAATTCGCGCAAAAAAAAAAAAAAATAAGGAAATAAAATATGACTAATAAAAAATTTCAAATTTGAAAAAAATTGATGCAAGACAAACTTTTTTAACTATAATATTTAATTTTATTCAAAATAATATATTTTTATGCATAATTTACAGTACAGTAATTTACATTTTTTTATACACTCTTTAATTATTATCGCTATTTGCCGAAACATACGTTCGTTTGCAAACTGATAAAAAAATCAGATTCTCATAAGAGGAAATACAACTAGCGCCAAGTTCACTCTCATGTTGTGTTAATGGTTTTCTGTTGACCACGTAATTAGTAATTAATCTTTGAGATGATGATTTTATTAATTGTTTATGAACTTAGACTTATGATAATAAAAAGACATTTATTCACCACTGCTGGGAAAAATTTAATTAAAACTAATAACTAAAAATTAAATTCTTATTTTTGTCTTTAATTTTCAATTCTGTTTAAAAATCAAATTTCGTTTTACATCACATTAATTTCAAGTCGCCAGTAAGTAATTTTTAAATTGTTAATTACAATTAAAAATCAGATTTTAATTTTTAATTGTCAAATTTAATTGTGCCCACTGCTATTACTCACCTTTTAAAAATAAACTTGCGGACACTAAATGATTAATAATTGATTATGTTCTTTTTTAAAAAGCAAAATCAGAATGTGATTTAAAATGCAAAATTAACACGCACAATGTTTGAACAAATTTATATTATAATCTTGTAAAATTTAATGTGTGTATACATAAAATGTGGAAATCATGATTTTAATTTCATTATTGCATAAAATTTTACTTATTATAAAGCACTGAAAATATTGAAATTACTAAGATGAAAATCAAATTCCAATAATGTGCTATTACTTTCAATATAACGTAAGTGCGCGAAATTTATTATTTAAAGTAATAACGCATTATCTGAGTTCGACTTCCAGTGAAAAATGAATCGCATAACTTCAAAATCGTGTTAAATAAGTCCGCGTAAAAAGAGACCCAGGTGTATAACATTTTAAATTAACATGCTTTATCATCTTATTAATAGAAGCTCAATTAGCAATAGTATTACAAAATATAAAGAAGGGATAGAATGAGGGGAAGTTATAATAATGTTGCAGAAATGCACGTCACAGATGATTTCCAGAACAATAAATTGTTTCGTTTTATATGGTATATTGAACCACAGATAAATGTTTATAAATACATTAATTTTGAAAAGCAATATTTTAACATCTGTGAGATTGATCTCAGCACTTCCATATAATTTACTTTATATAAAAGATGACCCTAATATTTAAATAAAAAATTGATTTGCTGATTCAAAATATTACAAATTTTCAGAGGATTTGAATTATTATAGATCGGTTCTTTTAATTTAATCAGAAGTTGCCTTCAAAAGTTTCAATAAATCTAAATTATCTATTATTTTTTTAGCATTATTTTAAATTACAATAAAAAAAACTAAAGAGATCTATAAATTGTACTTTTCTGGAAAATAATATAGTTTTTACTTTTGGAAATATTTTTGTTATATTTGATGAGATTTAACTTAAAATTGTCTTCCAGAAAACATATATATCACTTTGGTGGAATTTTATTACTTACCTCCCCCTCCCCCCTCGGGATTCATATTCTCAAATTTTGATAGTAATATTTAGCTAAACAGCTAATTCTTGATCTAGATTAATTGGTTTCGCATGAAGAATGAATTACAATGAAGGGGATATTAAGTTCTCATAGAAATATTATAATATCTAATTGGAGTCATAATACAATAAAATGATGGTATCTCACTTTTATTTATTAACCTATAGTGAAACTGTAAAATTCATGTTCGAATCTTAGTTTCACCTCAGTCATATTTATTCTATCGTCTTCTACCCACACTCCCATCCTACCTAAATTTAAACCCTCAATATTGGACTGTGTGCGTATAATAGTATTAGTTATATATATAAAAAGCTTGTTAAATATGCCTCATGCACACACACTCCAATATGAGATATTAACGCACTGAAATTAATTTATTAAATTTAGAATATTTAATATTTTGCGTTAATTATTATTTAGATCAAAATTATATAACATTTTAATTTATAAAATCTAAAAGTTGTTTTAACCTTTTAATGTTTAAATGTATTAAAAATAAAAATTTCCCTGCTAAGTAATATTGCAAGTCATAATGGGTGGGGAGGGACCATAGAATACTGTGAAAGATTCCTAAAAGCTTTTAATTGGTTTTAAAGAAACATCTGCAGTATAATGAAGTCATAGGTGAAATACGCAATAAAGTAAAGTAAAATGTTTGGATTGAAATGACAAATGGAACATGTGCTCTTAATGCATTATTTTACCTGCAGATATTTTGAGCGGACCTGAAAGGCGAACCAATATGTCATGTCAGATCGATCCGGAAGATAAGGAGCAAGGTGGACAAAAGGTATATAAAGTCTTGTTAAAAATAAGAGCTAGGCTAATCTCATATTTAATGTCTCAACTCTGATCTGCCGTCTTTTTTGTATAAAATATGATTTTTATGTATAATCTTGCTTTGGCTGAGTAGTAGGTGTGAGCTATTTTCCTCTGGAGAAATGGGAGATGCACTGGATCTCCTACTTGCTTTAAAAATGAACTGAAATTGTCTGCTGTAATCTGTATACTGCTACCTAATCGACTGCTGCTTATAATCATGACCATTAAATGAACTCTTAAGGAAAAAAACTACTGCGCCAAACTCAATAAACAGGAGGATCACTCAAAACATGCATGTTCTGCTTAAATCAAAGGTAACCGGTATCCAAAATCTTTAAGAACTTTCCTGCTTTTATTTAAAACTAGAACTCATCTTTCTAATGTGTAATATTTTAGTCATAATGTATACTCATGTAAATTCTATTTTAAATCCACTAAACTTCTTAAAATCTGTAATTTTTAATTACTATGCGATCTTTCCTTTTCTTTGGGTATTTCTATTAAAATTTATTTATTGATGTAATTAATTTCATGCTTCAATAATTTCCGACCTAGCCTCTTAACTTATTTAAATGTTAGCCTTCGCCAAAATGCGCGGAGTTATTAGATTACATATTTATGATAAACTTGTCTTATATTAATCAAGCGGCTAGCTCAGGAATTATCTAATTTTGATATTTGATAAATTATTTCTCGGATGCGTCTCATATTAATATGATTTCTTGTATTATCTTATAGTTTAAAGAATTATTTTAGCTTCAGAAACTATGAGTGTGAGTGTCCCATAATTTGTATGGGCGGATATTTTAACTTAGCAATAGGAATATACTAGAATTATACTCTTATCATTTTTATTATTAGCATTGATTGGTATTTATTGAATTTAACTTTATAATTAAACAAATCTCAGGTTATTTGAGGGCTTGTAAGTTAATCACTCATAAATGTGGGTCTTGGGAGTGAATCATTACTTATTAGCAATTAAATATATAAAAGTGTTTTATTATTAAACGATAAGTGTTATTATTGAGCAGTGCCAAAATTTTCTCTTATTTCAAGCCAGGGAAATCACTGGATACTTATATTTATAGGTATCATTCCGCTCCATTAGGAAGGGCATAGTTCAAAGTGCTTCCATGGAAAGCTGAGTCTGTCATGCGGTCGAGTAGTGACAGTGGCAGTTCCCGCACACCCGGACTTGCGTTTATGACCGGTCTCATAGAGTCCCCAGTAGAAATCCTGCCCATGAGTTTATATTTTCCTCCTGGCTTACATCTCAAAGTTCGCTCCGTTATTATTCTATGACATCTCTATCAATACCACTTCTCATCCAGTTCAATTGTTCTTTTATTCTCTGCGTATGATCTCACTTCCCTAGCCTCCCACATTATCTGCTCTCAAGTAACAGGTCCCTTTAGAATTAATCTTTAATTTAAAACTTTATATATTAATCTGTTATTGGGATAAGTAAATTCGCTGCTGTATATTTCATTCAACATCTATCTTACACGATAGCTAATGTATTTAGTCTGGGGCATGAAATGCGAGCTTGCTACCATTATATACCCAAAGGGATAGGTCGAATTATTAATACTTTACTAATGTACACTTATGCCATATTAGGAGTATTGACTGAGATCAAACTCCAAGTTAGTAAATAGTTTTTATACCAATATTAAATATAGTTTTAATTATATCTTCGTCTTCATGTCCATTTTCTTAATACCTTATAGCCATAGTATCTCATATCATAAATTAAATATATCATTCATTAGTTTTATAATAATATTAGTTGTAATAGAATTAGTTAGAGTCTCTTGCATCTCCTTGACTCCCATAGCCTAAAAGATGTTTGCTAAGGTGGTAGCAGGTATGTTATCCCGGAGTTATATGTTATGTAGTCAATCTACTAGGTTCTAACTCAGCATTGCAGGCCCTGAACCCATCTGTAGTACTGCTCTTCGTATGTAGTGGAGGGAAGATGCAACTGGTTAACGAGATATATGAATTCTGACCATTACAATAATATACATTTAGTGTTTAAACTTGTTGACAAAACAAACATATTTGAATACATTACTAAGATAATTCATAAGCAAAATACCCAAAGAGTCACTTAAATGTCTTGTAAACATTCACTTTTTGTTATATTAATGGCAAACTCCTTTGTTAGATAAGCCAATCTATTTTGTTTGGGGAGTCATAATTATTTATACGCTCATTAAAAATCATTAGAACTTTAGAGTTAATATGAATGTAAATATTGTAATGTATACATATATTTATTCAAGAATTTAAAATATAACTTGAGTTGAACATAAAATGGGAAAAATTACATAAGTTTAGAATTTGAAAAAAAATCATTTACTGTACAGAATATTGATGATTATTTAAATCGGGAGTTCCCAACTTGCTGTACCTGTACCCTCAGAGAGTCTGGGAAGTTTGTTCAGGGCTTATGATGAATAGCCGGTAAATAGGCATATTATGCTATTAATATATTTCACAAATAGTTGTGTTATCAAAATTTCTGAACTTTTCCAAGCTTGGTACTGTCTATTAACTACATTTCAAGTTTCTTTTCTTACACGGACACAATGAGGTTGCATAGACTTTTTTCTCATTACAGAGTCTGATAACAATTTATCAAATAAAACTTTTATGATAACTTAATTATTGTTTATTTTTTATTATAACGAATAAGGATACCGGATAATTTACTAAAAACCAAGAGGATTTGGGGATCAAAATGATTTGAGTACTTGATTTAAATAATGGAAAGAATTTTTTTTTTGCATTACGTTTTGAATTTAAATTTTTGGGCAGTAATTACAAGTTGAAATTTGAAAAGACTCATGTAACAGCTAAAAATGTCTTCATATTTTACGTCTAAACAATTGGTAATTAATTAATAACTTAAATGTTTTAATTATTTGTATGTTTCAAATTTAAATATGGATTACTTTGGTTTGGTTGAAATTAATAATTAATGAACAATCCAAAGTTTATTTTATCTGGAAAAACTTTTGTTATATATATGTCTGCAGTAGCTAGCTCTTTTTCCATGAATCTATATTTTTCTAGTTGATCATTATTTTATAGTTCTGAATGTGGAATACTATAATTTCACATAGCAGGTGATTTTTATAAGATGCTGGTCTTAAATAACTTCTCATTTATTATTTGGAGTTGTTTTTTTTTAAAGGTTATATATAAGGTATTGATAATATACTATATTTATAGAAAATGTCTTGCATTGGTTATACATATGTGAATAATATGATAATAACTACTTTTAAAACACTAGATATATGTAATGGTATTGCTGTTAAGTTGATAAAAAATGATTATTTTGTTTTTAATTCTTGCATTTTTTTTATTTTTTGAACATAACAGGAATGAGAAATTAATGTGCAGTAAAAATAATTCTTTAAAACATAAAAGCTATGGGTTTTTTTAAAAGCATAACTAAGGCAAATAAATAAGATAAATTATACATATGATGGATTGAGGGTCTTTACGGAAATACCTAGTTCCATTTTCTATCACTTTTAAGGATCTTATTCTTTTTACACATTTTTTTTCCTCTTCTTTTTATCATATCTGTGAAGTAATTAATATTGTAATCTTTTTGGTAATACATCATCTGATCATCCACACTGCTCGTTGGCACTGTTTCAATGCAAAAAACCCAATACTGTTTACAAGACCGCTCATAGATCTTATAGCCTGTAAACTGTTCAAACACTAGATGTTGTTGAAGTGCATCCTTCCCCAACATCGCTAGCATGTGAACATTATTAGTGATGAGTTGCGACACCCTCTAGAGACATTACTCTTGACTGTTGTACGACGTATGATATGAAGGTTTGTGTAGTTGTAATGATGAAAACTATATTAGAACGGTTTTTTTTTTTTGGTTAAATGTGTTGTAATTTATGTGAGTTACTACAAATTCTAACTAATTCTCAAATGCCCCTACTTTCATTCTCAGGTGTCACAATTCAATAAATGAGGAGTGTAAATCACGATTCGGCAAAGTTCATGATAAAGTCGCGCACTTTTCCATAGTTTTTTGAGATCACAACAGTTCAATGGCAGACGATCGTTCGGCATTCAAGTTTTTAGATTTACCTGCTATAGAAGCAGATGCGATGGCCTTCCTTCAAAAAAAAAAAAATTTTACCCACTCAGAGAAACTGTTTGTGGTGGTTTAATGATATTAAGGCATTGTCAAACATCTGAAATGAAATGTCAATGCCATCGAAGGTGTTCCATTAGTCATGGAACATGCTTTGAGGGCTGCTGAATCACTTTTTTGAAAGCAGTACGCCTAATTTATTATTGGAGCCGGGATGAGCTTACAGTAAAGCGTAATGGAGCTGAGTTGGAAATGTGTCAAAATGCTGTAAGGAATATGACGACAGCTCTTAGAGAACTCTGTCATGAAAGCCTTCTTTCTCGTCCATGCTGCCAAATTGGCGGTTCCTGTTTGACAGTGATAGTCGATGAAACCATGTTCAGTCGACAGAAAAATCACCAGGCAGAATGCTTCCACAACAGTGGATTTTCGGGGGTATCTGTCTTGAGACAGGTGATTGTTTTGTGGTGGCTGTACTCTCCCGATTTGCCAACATCCTTATACAGTCCATCCGTGAGAACATCAGGCCTGGTTCCAGCATCTACTCTGATTGCTGGAAAGGATACAGAACTTCTTAATTGGAGACTTCTGGATTTCACTACATAAGAGTCAATCACAAATACAGTTTTGTAGACCCTGACACTGGTGTGCATTCCTAGACCATTGAATGCCTTCGGGTTCTCTCAAGTGGCAAAACAAGCGAACACTAGGCACACTAAGAGATCTTGAGAACTACATAGCAGAATTTATATGGAGACGTCTTAAAAAGAATCAAGACGTGTTTTGTACCATCTTAGAAGACATGATTTTACAGCAGTGAAATGAGATTGTTTGTGTGTCTATGAAATAGAAAGTTTTTTTGTTGTTTGTTTTGCAACCGTTTTTTTCTTTTGTGGTTGTTAAAAGCAAATTAATGTAAATGAAAAAAAAAATAAAAAGGCAATTTCTATATATTTGTTTATAAATAAAAACCCGGTAAATGACAAAAAAAAAAGTTTCTTAAAAAACAAAAAAAGACTGGAAAAAAAAAGTTTCTTAACAAAAAGAAGACCGGGGGAAAAATGGTTTGTTAAAAAAAGAAAAAAGACCGAATGTTTTAACCCCACCCCCCAAAAAACCCCCAATTTATTTATTTTTAAAAAATATACATAAAACCGGTCAAAAAAATAAAATAAAAATACAAACAAATTCAAAAATTAAAATATTAAATTAACAAAATAAAAACAGCCTGGTAACGTTATATTTATTTGTTTTTCACTAGAAACAGCGCCATCGAGCGGTGTGGATGATCAGACGATAGCATTACCATCTTTTTTTTTGTATTACTAAACAAAAAAAATAAAAGAATGTAAAGTAGTTTAATTACAGAAAAATATGCTATATATAGTATTCACAGATAATAAGTTTATTGAAATTGCATATTTACAATTGTTTGCAATTCATTATTATCAATCAATGATAATTGATCTACTGCAATTTTTATCCAATTTATCAAATCCATAGGCTCTTACCCATATCTACTAACAAGCTTTTTTATTTCAGTCATCAATCTAGTATATGATTTTTTTCTGGGACTTTTACAATCTCTTGTAATTCAGTTTACGATTCCAACTCTCTTCTAGCAATATATCTAATCCAGCTCCATTTCAATCTGTAATTGTTTCAATGGTGTTCAGAAGACTTGATTATTCTACCACCTCATATTTTTTTTCTTTATTGAATAGTCTGAAATTATTACTCTTTTATTAAATGTCTAGTCTTAGATTTTTAAAGTGAGAACTGGTAAAACACATCTATTAAAAAACTTTCTTTTTAATCACATATTCTTTAAATATTATTACTACCAAAAGCACTTCATCTATGTTTAATTCTATGATTAATTTCATCTATTGCTTTCATTTGTATTCATATATTATCTGACTAAGATATTTATAATAATTTCTAATTCATGATTATTAATTTTTATTTTTTTATTTTGGAAAAAACTGTTTAACATTATTTAGTCTTTTTAGTATTTATCTTTAATCTTATTTTCTTATTTTCATTTTCTGTAGTTTTCAGCCATTATTTGCAAAATCAACTACATCATGCGAAAATTTAAATAGCCTAAATATAAGATGTATATATTTTTATTCTTTTAGCTTCTTGTTTTAATCTATAAAATACTTTTTGGTGGAATCATCTTATTGTATAACCATATCAATGTTGGTCTTTTTAATATCTATCAGCTTGTAATTTGTTCACTGCTGTTGCATTTTGATATTTTTCAGAATTTGTTCATAGTTATAAATGTATACAATATATCATCATCATCATTATTTTCAACCATTATTGATTCATTTCGGGAAGAAGGTCTCTTCAAGTTTAATCTGATTTCTTTAATCCGTTGCTTTATTTTATACATCCATCTCACATATGGTCCTTCTAGGTCTTTTCAAGTTTCTTGGATCATAGTTTAAGATTTCAGTTGTCCATCTATTATCACCTCGCCCCCTCTTATCTCCATTTCAATTTTAATTGTTCAATGTCAGTGATCCTATATAATGTATTTTGTTTTCAATCTTATTATTCTTAACACATATCTATATATATTATGGTCTGAAATGTATGTTGCTCTTCTGTTGTTTTAAGTCTTAGATTGATAATTAAGAACTTGTAAAATTGTACATATTAGAAAACTTTCTTTTCAAACACTTAGACAAAATAGTATTTCTACCAAAAACAATGCTATTATTAATTTTCGACATCATGGTCCATAAGGATTTATAATCTGATGGAGGTAGTTGTAGTTAACTTCTTCTAATTCATGATTATCAATTTTTATTTTCTTCTTTCGAGAAAATTCATTGAACGTTTCTTTATACTTTTTGTATGTATTTTCAGTCCTACTTTTTTACTTCATCTGCTAATTCTTGCAACATTCCTAGAAACAAGCATTAATTACAAAAGCAGTCTCATCATTTGCAAAATCTTGATAACTTAAATAATCTTCATTTACTTCAACTCCCTTAAATTCTCACTTTAATCTACAAAATACTTCTTATAAAACTACTTTAAAAAGTTTGGGAGATATAAAATCACCCTGTTGTACATCCTTATTATCATAGCTGTTGGGTTTTGATAAATATTCATCAGAATATGACAATATATCAGATCTATATCTTGATGTTCTAATGCTTGTAGAAATGCTTATAGAATCAACTGCCTTTTCATAATCTACAAATCCAAAGCAGAATGGCTATTCATTCAGCGATCATTTCTATAACTTTTTTTTATACTTGGATGTGAGATATTGTGCTAAAATCTGTTTTTAGTCCAGCTTGCTTTTTTTGTCTAAAGTATGCTGTAGGTGAGTTGTAAATATGATAAAAACTTTGTATAGAACCGATAAAAGACTGATAGGTCTGTAATCTAATTTTTTCCTTATCATCTTTTTAAATTTTAATATTACTATTACACTCTTTCAATCGTGGTACATCTATTATAAATAATAAGTTTCTAAATAATGATATTTTTTGCTTGATATCTAGTTGTTTACTACTTCTACTATCATTACTTTAAAGAGCTAATTTACTTGTTTTAAATTCAGTAATTTTTTAATACATAAAATTGAAAACCATTAACATTTTATAGAATTATCGGAGACTAGCTAAAATGCAAACCCATGATATTTTGCCTGTTTTAAGAAGCAGTTTTTATTTCCATTATTTTTCAATAATACAATTGCTAGAATTAAGTGCACACAATTTACATTTTAAATTGCTATGTGTGTGTCTGTTTAATCATTATATTGGTTATCTGCCAAAATGCAGAATCTGCACATCAAATCTCTTTATTATTAATCAGATATTTTTCTTTTATTGCTCTTTTACCTTTCCTGTTTTTCTACTTTTTCATAATTTTCTTTTATCTTTTAAGTATGAACTAAACTATTCTTTTTTTTTTTTTTTCATTTTTTATTGATAGTATTATTTTTTCCAATCTCTCTCAAATTCATCTTTCAGCAGTTTATGATTTTTTTTCTAATTTTCCATATAATGTTATACTCCAAACAGAACATTATAATAAGTCCTCTAAATTAATTTCTGCAAATTATAGAATAATACTATTCATTTTCCAACTTATACTATGTAATTACATAATAATTAAGGAAAAAATTTTAAATGAAATGAAAAATGCGAAATATTAGAAATAAATGAGAATTCATTTGAATTATTAAAGATTTGAAAAAAAAAAAAAAGATTGATACTTGCCATATGATCTGTAACTGATTATAGTGACCATTAGATTTTCTTTCAAGAATTAATATTTTGTTGGAGAAAAAAGGCTATTGTAATGAAATTTGAAAATTTTAATAGAGTTTATTCTCACTTGTAGCTAAGATAATGTCTCTTGAATTGGTGCATTTCCAGCGTTAGTCATTTATATGTGAAAATTAATTTGGATTTAGAAAAGAGATAATGACAAGAAATTGAGAGATCATAGAAAGAAAGCAAAGAAATTTAATGTTTCTTTGAGCTTGAAAAATTATTTGATATAATAAGTTGAGTCATTTTATTGGAATTTTTGGGGGAAAAGGATTAAAGAGGTGAAATTTAAGGACAAATTTTGTATGGCTCAAGTTTGTTTAATATATTGTTTAATGCATTTTGATATTGATATGGCAGCGTTTGTGATTAATTGGAATGATTTTATTAGTGAAAATAAATTTAAATTTTAAAAAAATGAAAATGAGATTTAAATTGTTGAATAAGCAATGATTGGAAAATTATAAACTAGAATTAATGCTTTTAAATATTTGAGAACTAATCAAAAAAGTAATGTTAACGAGTGAGAATTGTATTGAACAAACAGGTTAGGAGATTATTTTGTCTTTTTAAAGTTGGATTTGATTGGAACATTGCTGTGGATCAAGTAGAGACCCTGAGATTTAGAGGAAAAGCGAATTGGAAGCTTTAGAAGTGTGGATTTGGAGAAGAAAGTTTAATTGGAAGGCTACTATGCAAAATATGTTAAAAGAGGGAAAAAAAGTTGATAAATGATTTTTATTATCCGAGTAGTATTTAAAAAAAACTTGAAAAAAGGAGTAAGGTTTAGAATGGGAGAGTTACTTCTTAATAAATAACTAATGATGATTAATATATACAGGAAGTTCCCTAGTTATGAACACTCTAGAGTTGTAAACATTTCGCTATTACATAATCGCTTTTGGACTTTAGATCTTTATCTATGCACATACTTTCATGTATAATTAGTGTTATATACTATAGAAAGAAATGGGTATTTAAAATTGTACAGTATTTTAGTACTTTAGTAATTAAAAATTTTCTTTTAGTAATTAATGCTACAAATTTGCAGTATCTGATAAAAAAAACAAACTATTTATATACATTCATAATTGAATTTTTTCTAAAGAAAGATAAATTTTGGAATTTAGAAGATAATTAAAAATATATTTTAGAGAACTATAAGAACTTATATAAAATACAGAAAATCTTCTCATCTCTCTGACATTAATTGCTTTTATTTTTAACATTGTCACAGACTGTTTTGAGCAGGATCGTCTTAATTAGCGTTTGTTTTTAAGTTGTTTGTGCGCGATTACGTTACATATACACTGTATATATTTCTGTTTTGCTGAATTTTTTCATTCTTATTAATTAACAATATGAGTGAGAAACAAAAAAAAAAAAACAGCAGTGTTGCTACAAACAAAAAGAAATCAAGGTCTCATAAACTCCAAATTGTCTAGCAAAAATGGATATAATTAGACATTCTGAAAATGGTGAATCTTTTTCTTCAATCAATTCTTCATGTAATTTAGACTGATCAACAATATATACACTTGTGAAAAACAAGAACAAAATTATGAAATATTTTAAAAATTGTGGAAATATTTCTTCAAAGATTTTTTCAAAAAGACATGGCAGGGTAAGGATTGAAGATCAATGTCAAAAAGGCATCCCAGTGAGTTTATCAATTATTAAAGCTAAGGCTCTTAGTTTGCATGAATATTGGAAGAAAGAATTAAAAGAAGACTCTGCTGTTGAATTTGTAGCAAGCAGTGACACTGATGTAGATATTGAATTAATGCAATCTCACTCAGAATCTCTGGCAAATGAAGTCTTGATTAAACTACAAGAGATGAATGAAATACAAAATGAAGAACCTGATAATGAACTTATTGTTAAGAGTTTGACAATCAAGAATATGAATGAAACCTTCAAGCATTTTGAAATTTTTGACCATCATGGAAGAATATGATCCCAATGGAAAGCGTATATCTTGTCTATGAAGGGCAATAGAAAAAGACACAGAATGTTACAGAAATTCTTTATTAAGAGAAGAAAAATAATACATTCAATTAACTCTTGATAAATTTGTGAACAAAACTTCAGATACTAATCAATAAAAAATAAATATTGTATTTTGAAAATCCTTTTTGATGTTTTTTTTTTACATACCTCTACTTTCAAACAATTTCAACATCCAAACACGTCAGAAACCAATTAAATTCTTAACTAGGGGACTGCCTGTACATAATGTAAGTACATAAATACTTCATTATATATATTTTAAATAATTTTTGGGAAATTATTACTTGTATTATACTTTTATATATACATTAGTTGTTAATTTACATATAGTTTTTCTATAATTATTTATTAACTTTTTTTTATTTTATATTGTTTAGATTTATGTACTAGATTTTTTTTTTTTCAAATTAAAAATATTGTGATTATTGTAGGTATCTGCTATTGAGCAAGATATTATAGAAGTTGATCCAGATACAAAAGAAATGTTAAAGATGTTGGTAAGTAAGATATTGATTAGATTACCTGTTCGGTTTATTTAATTTATCTTGTCACTGATTTTTTTTATTTCTTCTACTATAGGAATTTGCTAACATTCCTGGACTTCAAGTAACACAGCCGATCACACAAGTAGGATTTCGAGGTCAAAGAGTGTAATGTATATTTAAAGAAAATAAATCGATTTTAAATAGAAATTAGTCTTTTTTAAAATTTATTTATTTAATTATCACATGTAAATTTATCATCATTATTGGGTTTTTTTTTTTTGAAAAATTTAAATAAAACTTCATATCTTTATGCTTCTCCAAAATAAATGCTTATTATATATATAATAATTATTTTTAGAAGTATGCAGAAGCTTGGATTGTAAAGAAATATTAGATTTAGGATGATTTGTTAGAGAAAGCAAAAACTTTGATATTAATCTTTTTTGTTGATAATTGGATAATCCTGAAGTAGAAATGCACTTGTGTAAATGATTATTGTTCGCTATGAATTCAAGTCTGAAACAGGAACAAATGGAAGTTGGGAATGATAGTGTTTCACTAGGAAAACAACAACAAAAAATTAACGCAATAGAAGGGTTAGTGATAACATATTGAACATTTCCTCAGTGTCTGTTAAATTTTGTTATATGATTGCCGTATTCTAATTACAAACACATTTGGGTTCTTACGGTGATTTATTGGCTCATTGGCTTAAAAAAGTTGTTTTTTTTTTTTTTATTGTAGAAAACTGAAAGTTGTAGAAAAAGCATTTTTTTTTTTTGCTGAAAATTTTTGTCAAAAGGAACTGGTTTGCATATTAAATAATCTTAGTAAATCATAATTTTAACATTGTTTAAATTGATTCTTTGGTTGGAGTGCTAAAATAAATTCATTGTTTTGTAAATTATGTTATTTTTTTCCTCTTATCAAAGTTATACATGGGTCTTATGCAAAGTTTTTATGCTGCAGCCTCTGTTTGGATTAAGTCTTTGATCTAAATGTTTCCTTTATATATTTCTTTTATATCTTAGCCGTTAGTTCTTAAACACATAATTTGCTTTTAGTTTATATTATTCTATTATTTTTTATATGTGTGTGTTAAATTATATACCGGTGATGAAGTGATTAGAGTAGATATGGTTCATTTCACTAATGTTAGTTATTAAATCTTGAAAATTATAGTGTTAATTTATTACTTATACAACAATCCTTTCTGTTTACTTGGAACATGTACTAGATTTGGTGCTTTATAGTTTGTGTGGCTAATTTATTGTTGTATTGGTGCTTATTTAACCTTCTACAATTATTAGTGGAGACGTCTTTGAATTCATTTATTAAGCACTATAGATGGTTATGATAATTAAGTAACTGCAGTATTACTGATACTCTTGGATTAATACTTGCATTAAAAACTACATGTTTTTTCTGGAATGTCATAATGGGGAAATCTTAAATTTGTTGAGCAATAAGTAATTAGGACTGAGTATATAAATCAAAGATATTTTTGCACATTTTCCAATGATGTAATTAAAGAAGTCTCCAATTCAGTGACATTGAAAATTAAAGGTCACATCTTTTCAACATACAATAGTGGGCATTACTTTTTTTTTTTTTTAAAACTTAAAAAAGAAATTCTCCAATATTTGGATGGAATGATATAAGACATAATATATTAATAATTTTTATTAGTCATTCATTAGATTGAAGATTATCCAATAATAAATAATATTTCCATAGTGTAATTTTTCACGTCATCACTCACAAGCAATATAGGGACTGGTTTCTATCCACCAAACCAGTTTTCCTACCTTGTGTGACAGTGATGTAGTGAAAATTATATTACAGAAATATTATTCATTATATAAGATATTGGTTTCTTAGCATACCGCTTGCTTAAGTGAACTTGATCAATGTATTTTTGAAAATAATTATTAAAGTTAGGCAAGCAGTGTAGGTGTATGTACAAGTCAGTACATTTATTTTCTTTGAATATAGATTTTTGAGAGATATTTAGTAAAAGTAAAGTATGGTGTAAAGGAAATGGTATAATTGATATTGATAAAATGAACAACCCTGTCCTCTACTGCCATGAAGTGTAAGCTTAGATATTCATTGATTATCAGATGCTCATCTTAACCTTTAGGCTGATAGAGCAGCCATATTGAATATTTAAAAAATTATGTTAAGTCACAAATTTTATCATAATATATGTTTGTATTACTAAAAAATGACATAATATATATTGTTTTAAAGATCAAACACCAAAGAATGTAATTAAGCTGAAAAAAATATAAACATTGATATTCAAAGTAATGAAAAAAAGAGTACAAGTTAATATTTCTAATAATTATTTTCATATTATTTCACAAAATTGTAAATTATCATGCATACAACTTAAAATTATAATTTTGTTAGTAGGTTAGTTGGATTCATTATAAAATTTCAAAAAAATTAGTATATAATAACACCCAAGATAATCCATCACTTGAAAACTTCATAGAATAAAGACATTAGTACCTTTGATTTTTTTCAGTAACCCTTCAAAATGTATTTTTATACAGGGATTTGCAATGTATATGTCATCCCTAATAACATCCCTTATATTAAGTAGTTAATATTGATCAATAATTAGTATAATTTGAATATTATAATAAAGAACTTCAATACAGTTTGTAATTTATTAAAAAGTACTACTAAAATAATCACTATATACAAAATAAAATATAAACGAATGAAATATTAAATTCATTATAGAGTTAAGCTTGAGGTACATAAGTTAGTAGTTTTAGAGTCAGTGCAATGTAGTATCATTTATCCTATCTTTATAGGTTTTGAGGGCTTATATATATTGCTTCATGGTACTATGACCATAAATATAGTAATAGTTTCATCAACTGCCACCTGTCTTTGCATTTGATATGTAGCTTTGAAATTTACATTGCAGTAGTCTATAATCGGCCTAAGTTTATATATAAATTGTCAAAATCTTTACTTTTAGCATTTGCGTATTTTTATTATTAAAATGCAAACAAGCTCTTATAGAAAAATCTAAATCGGGTCATAATATTTGCAAAATATGTTTATCTTTGTCTCATATCACCTAATTCAAATACTGGATCCAAGCTTCCATCATAGCAAAAAATGCAGATGATCCCAATCTTTTTTTTTTTTATGTTTTAATAATAATTTTTTTGTATATTTTTTATCAAATATATATATATAAAAATAATAATTAAAAAATATAGAAAAATAAATACTTATCATTAGCCCCCTACCATAACATTGTCTTCAAAATACATAGGAAAAAGTAAAACTTTTTACTGATGTATTTTTCACGGTGAAATCTTTTCCAGTAACTATCAAAAAAATGAGAGATAGACAAAAAAATTTCATTTATTTGATAACAAAAATTATAAAATTTTTATTTTTTATTGTAGAAAAATAAAACTTACTTTTATGTAAAGTAGAAAAAAAGATGGAAACGATGGTACAAAAAGCACATAGACTGCATAATTTCTCTTGATATTATGTTGAAAACAGATGTTTACATTTTGAAAATGCTTGCCCACCTTATGCGTGCATAAGAACAAGAAGGTTAAATCCCCATTTTCAGAATTGATCTGCCTTTATCAGGGAGGCTTGGAAGTCAAAGCTATGCATTTATTAAGTGTTTTTAATTTCATTTTACCATTTAAATTAACTCTAAATCCAAATCAGTCTAAGGTGTTGAACTTGATCAATGTGCTTGATCTGATTCCAATTTAATGTCTATATTTTTCATACTCAGCTGTTTTTTTAATTGGGGGCATATTTTCTCTCTGGCTAGAAGTGTTAATAATAAACTACAAAATACTTAATTCTTCACCTTATACAGTATATGAATAAAATAAGCAATTCTTCATTTAAATGTCATCTGTAAACTTGGTTATAATCAGTGATTCCCAAAAGCTGTTGCATTTTAAATTGCCATTCTGAGGTTAATTCAATTGGCTTGAATGATAAAAGTGGATTTAGAAGCTTTTGTTACATGGGTAACTGCTTTACTTTTGGCTTTGAATCTCAAATCTCACTGGAAAGTGTAAAAATCAGAAGTACGTCAGGATGGAGATTTAAAATGCAATTGTCTGGTAATCGTTGATGATTATTCAAGGTTGCAATAAAGGGGAGAGATGCTTTATTATATAATATGTGAAGAAATTAAATAAGTTATTAGTATGATTGGTAGTGTTAAATAGATGTAAAGAATTATGTTTTGTTAGACATGGCCAAATCTAATGTGCATAATCCTTTTTTATAAAATAATCTTTTTTCATAGTGAATTATATACAAGTGTTTTATAATATTTTGAAATACAAGCATAATTCATATACCTGGAGTTTAAATGGCTGAAGAGATGGTAGTGTAGAGTAGATTGAAGCCTATCCATTAAAGTTTGAAGATGGGTGAAATCTGGACCAACTGATGAGTGCTGGTTCAGCACAAAATATGTATATTGGAAATCATTCGTGGTCATGGGTATTAGTTGTATGAAATAGAGTGGCTAACTGAAGGGAGCTTGAAAATCTGTGTTCAAAGTGTTAATATATATACAAGAAAATAAATTTTATTTATATAGCATATGAAACGAATGGTGCATCAAGGCAGATGAAGAATGATTCAAATTGAAGAAAGTAATGTTCTAGTCTTTTTATCCGTCTTCAAACTAATTAATAATTTATTGTTAATGCATATGTATGAATATTTCTTCAAAATTTGTTCATCTTTATCAATAGGTATTGAGATTGAGTTTTATAGTAGTTCAGTTTAAAGATCCTTATATCTAAGAAAAGCGATTTATTGAAGACTAATGGTTTTTGGTCATCAATCCCAAGTAAAGAATTCTTTACTTTGCTTATTTTGGATCTTTTTTTTAAATATCAGCCAGCATAAAATCTAATTTTAGTACTTAGATATATGTTCATCTATCTTCATTTTTTACACAGTTTTTCCAGTTTAATGATTTTAGTTTTTTGAAATCCTAGTTTAAAAAGTTTTTGCAATAGAAACTACTCTCCTATTCATTTATTGGGAGGTCAGTATATAGAGATAGACATATTCTGTATAATATTAATTGACAGCTTAAATAAATACGATTACTCAATAATATTCAAATGCATTATTGAATCTTTCGGGTACTGTTTACCAATAGGGTATTTGTATTTTTACATATAAAATGTTTTACTTTAAAATCTATTGTAAATTATCAATACAGTACTTCCCGTATTAGTAAGTGCAGTTTTGCTATATTTTATTGGTGTTGTGGATGGATAAAAGAAATTTAAAATTCATTGAAAATTTAAATTCTGATAGCAAGCTCTTAAAAATTATTAATAAATTTTATTTTCTGCGTTGAGGCAGCAAATATTTGAACAATTTAGCCAAACTAGAATGAGAGAACCTTTTTTATGTATATATTTCATATACACCTACTTGAACAATTTAGATGAACTAGAGTGAGAAAATCTTTTTTATATATATATTTCATATAGACCTGGGTCTCGCTTTATGCGGTAGATAGGTTTCTCAGAAAACGCACACAAAAGAAATTGCACAAAAGTAGACTTATTTTGAAAAATGGGGGATAGATTCTGTAATTTTCATAAAAGCAAAGCAACAAGAAAAATTACTTCAAAATACGCATTAAAAAAATAAGGAAATAAAGTATGAATAATAAAAAATTTCAAATATTTGAAAAAAATTAATATAAGACAAACTTTTTTTATTAACTACAGTATTTAATTTTACATTTTTCATACATATTTTAATCATTTTTTGATCATAACCACTATTTGATAATATGCGTTTGTGAACTGGTGAGAAATCAGATTCGTGATGTGATGTACAACTAGCTCCATTTTCAGTCTTGTGCTGTGTTAATGGTTTTCTGTTTCTATATTAAAAAAATGAGATCGCAATTAAAACAAAAAGATTATACATTATCGTTAGAAAGATTATTTTCAGTTTACAAAATCAATAAAATCTTGTTATTTATTTCAACAATCTAAAAAATTATTTATTTCTGTTATATCTAACAAAATACGTTATAATAGTTTAAAATTTTTGAATATTTATTACGATATTTTTATATGTAAATATAAATCTATTATTATTTACTCATTAGTATAAGTAGGTTATTTACATAGAAGGTAAGATTCTAAATACAGCTTCAGGCCATATTCACGTTAGCTGCTAATATAACGTTATATTTTTGGAAAAAAAAAGTATTTCAAGTCAAAATAAGTTATTAATAATTTAAATTTCTTGATATCTAATAAATATAGTGAAATATGAAAGATATTAAGAAGAAACATGAATCGCATAACTTTAAAATCGCATTAAAATAATTGCATAAAACGAGACCTAGGTGTATATTCTTTGAAGTTTGTATTTTTGAAAACTTTAAGCCTGTAGTTAAAATTATCTCTCTATAAGAAAACTTGCTCATTACCAAAAGTTATGTAAGACCAAGTTGATGTTGAAAATTTTGTTATTATACATCTTTTATTTGTTAAAATTAATACTATCTAGTAAAACTATGACAACCTTCAATTTTTTGATAAAGATATAAATTTAAATTGGCTGTTGATGTTGAGCATATTTAATAATTAATGCTAAATGTGGAGAGTAAGTAACTAATGTTATCTTTCAAGAATACATTGCAAAGCTTCACAGGTAAAAATATCAAATTTTTTTGGTTTTTCTGTAAATTACTATTTAAAAAACATACATACAGGCAAAAATCAGTAGAGTGACAGCCTTGCTTGTTATTGTTTAGAGATGATATATAGTCATAATAATGATCTGGACTATTAATCTACTGATTATATTTGCAGCAAAGGTCTTTTGCATAACCTTATGCATGGAAAGTCGCAAAGAATATTTAATGTTTATAGATATTAAAAGTTATTTAAATATATATTTTATTTAAAAGCAATTTTATTGACAATTCACAAGTTTGGTAGTATTTACATTTTTTTAAAAAATACTAATATAATATCTTATGAATTATAAGGTACATTTTGTAATGACTTGTATTAAAACTGAATCGTAAAACTTAGTAAGTTAAAGTATCGCTTTTTAAAGCATACAGGGGGTTAAAAATTAATGCTATTAAAATTTTATGATTTTTAAAAAAAATAGCATACACATGACTAATGTGATCTTTACAGATTTTTGATGGATTAAAAAACAAATTGATTGGTATTTTACAAAAATCTACGATTGTGATTACAATACTCGGTATTTTTTTTTAAAAAATTTATCAATTTTTTTTTAGCCTATCTTTTATGTGTACATTATTATAAGTAGAAAACTTATTCTGAAATTTGTGAATTCAAAAACTTTTTATTTGGAGATTTTTAGATATGACATATAAAGCCAAAACATTTACAATTCTGTGTAATTTTTTATTTTATTTTTTTCAAAATGAAAATGGAAAAAAATGTGGTGAAAGCTAATTTTTGAGCACTTATACATCGGTCATCACTATATTAATAAAAACGTGCTCAAAATTTATAATTTCTATAGAACAATAGTTTATGAAAAAGTTAATATTAGAAAATCAGACGATTTATTGAAGTGCTGTGCGAATAATACACATCAACAGCTTTGTATAAGATATGAGCAAAAAGTATCTGCTGTCATGATATAGCAAATAATGTATTTAGAGAAACTTATAAAAAAGTTGAATTATCAAACGAATCATGGAAGTTTATTAACTATTGATTCTCCATTGAACATGAAGTATTGAAGCAAAGTGTTTTGCAATTATAACCTAAAGATATATTCTCAAAATGTCAACAGAAAAATAGTCATTTAATATCCAGTCACCCAAGGATCACAGTTTGTGAAACAGCTAAAATACAATGTTTGTATTCCCTGCCACATATATAATGCAAAATTATTTTGCTTATATTCGTTTGTTAAAATTTTTTCACATTTTGCACCATGGTTAATTTTAAACTCCTTAAGTGAAAATTCAACTCAAACAAAAATTCACATACGTATGTCTAGATCTTGGCAATAATGAAGATATTTTTTTATTTTTCCTAAACAAGTGTTTACAAATATTTTAAAAATAAATGGATTTTTTTTTCTTTCAGTTGAAGAAATTAAATCCTAAACATCCGGAAATGAATTTTTATTTGATGCAAGAAAAATTATAGATTAAAACATGATAGTGGAATTTTAAAATGAGAAATATCTTTATAGTTGGTTTGACTAGAGATTGCTTTGCCAACTACGTTTTTCACATATATGAATTTATGTCTTACTAGAACATCGTGAATATATAAACAGTATTGGTGACTTAATAGTATTTATAAAAGACTTTATAAATAATTCAAATTTTTGTCATATGAATAAACTTGAATTTATATGTCTTATTTATGACATTTAATTTTTTTTTCAATATAATACATCAAGACCAGATCATAAAGTTGCTTTTACTTTCAACATTTCGGAACTTCTAATTATATTGTAGAAGTTTACTTTAAAATTTGTGTTATCTAAAGTATATACGCCCAAGACTGATGTATTTTCATATGATTTTTATAAAATGCATAGTAACAAAACATGATGAAGGTTTTAACTTTATAAGAATTTTTGCTTACATTTAGTTTTATATCTTTTTTTCCCTGGACATATATTAGGGGTGCTTCACCAGTTATGATATCTGTTGTTCATGACGTTTTTTGGTCGAACCTTATTTTTTTTCTATCACATTGGGATAGAAATTTTGCATATATTATGATATCTTGCTTGGTTTTAGATATTTAATGATTCTTCATATTTGCATATATTATGATATCTTGCTTGATTTTAGATATTTAATGATACTTCATATTAAACCACTAAACATCACATGATCGCCATCTCTATACTAGCACATAATTGAAAACCAAAGGCAAAACTCCATACAGTAGTGCCACCCTGTGCCAAACAGAGTAATCAATGGATACCAGAAGGCTTGTGCATAAAATCCCTATCTAATGCCTACTCATCCAATATACTCAGACTAATTTCTGGCTTGTGGCTATCATCAGTGAGGAGCCTTGGATCATATGACTATATAAGCTATTGAGCTTAGATTGAAAATATTGTGTTTTCAATTTAATTTTCATAGTTTTGTAGTGAAGTAGAGTTAAAAGGTGGCTGCTGGAGGGTTGCATTAGATCCTAAGATCTAGGTACAGTGCTCTCAGATTCAAGACTCCTCACTGATGATGGCCACAAGCCAGAAACTAGTCTGGGGATATTGGATGAGTAGGCATTAGATAGGGATTTTATGCACAAGCCTTCTGGCATCCATTGATTACTCTGTTTGGCACAGGGTGGCACTACTGTATGGAGAGTTTTGCCTTTGGATACTTCATATTCATATAAAAATATTAAATTCTTTTAACTGATGGCAGTAGAACGTTTTTGAAATTAATGTCTTGGCATAATAAAATTAAGTTCAGTATATTTAAAATGTAATCAAGAGAGAGTTTAGTATTGTATTACAACAATTACTTATACAATCTTGAATTTTGATTTAGTAAAGCTAATGTGTTTCAAGATTAAGAATTATTTAATTCTGTATTTTGTTTGACCTGAATTGTACTCTTAACCTTTTTTTAATTATAGGCTTTATATTTTAGATAGTTATAAAAACAACTATCCATAGTTAAAAACAAATTAGTTATAGTGCATTTGTTCTCCTGGATAAAAAATGTATAAAACTTTTATATTATATATTTAGTTTCCTGATTTAAAATTTTGTTTATAAAAATTCACATATGTCTTGAAAAAATTATAAAATGTTAATGGGATGGTTTTATAAGTGACATTAAAAACAAACTGAATGATAAATTTGTTTGAAAAACAATTATCTGAAAACTTGAAACTACCAAGTAATACCTTCAGAAATCAACGAATTATGAAAGTTAATGTTATAAATTATTTTCTTCATAATAAGTCTTAATAATTTTGTTACAGTAGGGGTTATCTTAAAAAATAAATGTAATGACACGATTGTAAAAAAAATGTATTGTACATGTAAAAACGTTTTAAGAAAAATGGAAAATTTCATTAGCAAGACACCGACTCAAAAACAGACAAATTAGTCTTTCTCATAAGTTTGGATTTCAGACCATTCCGCAAAACATGGGAGATGCATGTCTATCTTATAACTAATATGTATGCACACACATATTAGTGCTTAAGCCTGTATAGTAATAAATTGTTATAAATATATGTTAACCTGAATCTGTTACATATAGGGAAGAGTTCTCAATTTATTTGCTGGGAATTAGTACATTACATCTACTTGAAGATTAGCTGGACACAGCCATGGATAATGAAATTGCTTGGATAAAAAACAAAGATATTGTTGATGTCATTGAAAGCATTAAGATTCTAGAATGAAACTGGGCTGGACATATTGCTAGGAGAAATGATAATAGACAGACAGGCTTAGGCTGAATCCGAAGATCTTGTAAAAAGTTGTAGAAAGAGATCACATGGATGGATGAATAATGAAGTTGGCTCATGTGATTTCATGGAAAAAGCTATGGATTGGAAACCATCAGTTTATAATGGATCCATAATGATTGTAAAACAATTATCTGAAAAGTAGCTGATAGTATTATAATAATGTGCATAAAATGGTTTGTAATGTGTTGAAATTTTGACTACAAATTGCAAACATTTGTTTTCTTTATATTGGGCTACAAGGAATTTAGATGGTTGGGACATTTATCAGTTTTATCATTCAAAACATATACTAAAGCTATGAATGAAAATTATCCACAATATTTTATTTCCACTACTGGAGTTTGAGCTGTTGTTTACTGAATTATGGTTTACATAAAAGTGCTGATTTGAACGGTCGTTTATTTTAAAACAAAACATTTTTTAAAGTTGTGCTGTTAAACTTCTGTACAAAAGTTATTGAATGGAAAGAGATATATAGTAATTAAAGTTATTAAAACTTATGAGATGAATAATTTATGAATATTTTATCTAACATTTTTTATTTTGAAAGGATAAATGCAATTATATAAGTTCTTTCCTTAATGGTTGCATGGTAGTGTATGGTTAATGATAAAATCTCATCATATTTACTGTAATTTAAATGTTTCTTTGAGTAGTATTTTAGAACTCCACGTTTTTTAATATCATTATGAATGATTTTAAAAATTGCCTGAAATTTTATATTTATTCTAATTGTAAAATTTTTAAAAGAATGTTTGTTTGTATTTTTCTTCAAAGTAATATTTGCAATTTTGATTTATGAAGTGATCTAAACAATTATCCGTTACTTTAAATCAATGTTTATTTCATTCATTGTGTAACAATTTGGAAATTTTGGATTTTAGTTATTTTATAAAATGCAATTATTATTTTTCAAAAAGATTAGGGAATAATATCATTCGCCATCATATTGAATATATTATTGGTAAAACTTTGAAGAACAAATCCATCTTTATGCATGTTAGTTTTTGAAAACTTTGAAGAACACCATCTTTATGCATGTTCACTAATGGTACAAAAAATAGATTATCTTGTTAGTTGTCCTCATTTTAGAATATACTTGTCATCTGGAATCTTAATTCCAAATAAGATTGTAGCTTAAATCAGTCAGTTTTCAACAAATTCTTAAAATATGTCTTCTTAAATAATAAAGATGATTTCTGTTCAGGTTCTGGGCATGAATTTAGAGATTTGTATGTTTATTTTCAAGATTATTTAGAAATTCATTATGCTCGATAAAGATTTTCGATATTTTTCTTTTCCCTTGTGTGCACTATAACTTAGTTGTTAATATTTTTTTTTTGTTCTTAAATTTTTCTTTAGACTGCCCCATTTATATAATCACATTTTTATTTTAATAGATTATTTTGATTTACATCTTAAGCAATTCTGTATTCTAAGATTACTAAATATTTTTAGTTTATTGTATGAATATATTTATATATATATAGCCTTTATTTAGTATATGTAATTTGCATATACAGTATATATTTTATTTTTATTCACTATATACAGTCAGTAATCAGTTTAAAGCCATTGTTTTGCACTTATAAAAAAAAAAAATCAAATATTGCACATTATTTTTAATTGAAAAGTATACATTAATTATTATTGCTAATTATGCAGTGTCATTTTTTATTGTAAGTGATATGTTTATGCATAGTTTAATAAAACAACCAAACACTTGAAAATTAAGTATTTTATTAAAAAAGAAATAAAGAACAAACCATCGATTTAAAAAGATATTGTACAGTTATTTTCAATAGGAATGTAGGCTGATTTGATGTGAACTTTTTTTTCTAAAACCATGTCTAATTTGATCTTGTGGGAAACTCACCCTGGTAGCAGTCGGATCATTGTAGATGTGGAAGTAAGAATCTATCTTATTTTTTATAGCGTATAATAGATTTGTGATTTTTCTTCCAGAAAAAACAAAACAAAAAGTTTAAAAAGTTACTTCAATATTAAAAGAATAACATTATGTTGTGTTTATATAACAAGTTTCTGGAAGAAAAATAGGAAGAGTAGTTACAACTTCATTTTGGAGGTGGGGGAAAAAATTTCCCCTATATTTACAAGATACGTATTTGCAAACATTCCTTACAAGATTAAGGGAGAAAAAAAAATCAAAATAACTATTTTTTCATTAATTAGTTGGTATCAAAGATTTGTCAGAGACCATAAAAAAATTGTGAGCAGTATTTAAACATTAAAATATTTGGTTCAGTGCTTGTTTCCATTTTTTTTTATTCTAGGAGTTTAGATTAAAATAAATTAAGTCCAATGGAAGAACCTGATTAGTCACACCCAGTACTGATTCTTCCGTAACATAGGATTGGCTATTCGGGCTTGTTGCCTCAATTCTGGATCAAATAAATTCCAATCAAAGTCAAAACCATCCTCACAACCTATATCGGGATCTCCATAGGTGGTTTTGACTTTAGTTTCTGGGTTGTATTGGTCCTGACTTAAGGGAGTAACCTTACAAGTTGGAACAGCTGGACTAACTTCTGTTCTTGCAGGATCAAATGTTGTGAGCTTAGGAGATCTTGGAATTGTTGGACTTATTTGAACTTTAGGTGGACCAAAGGTTGAAAAATTAGATCTAGGTATTGTAGTTGGGCTTATTTCTGCTTTTGGTGGACTGAATGTTGATAATTGAGGCGATTGAGGTGGATCGTACACATTTCTAATTTCAAGGTTTGTTGGCGGTTCATGAGATGGAACAGCAGGCCGCTGAATTTCTACAGGTACATGACCTGATGCAATGGGTGATTTTTCTTTGCGCATTTCCTCTTTTCCAGAATGATATTTGCGTATCCAGCATCTCACAGCAATGATTATAATTAATCCAACCACTACAACTCCACACACTATGGAAATAATAACCACATGATCTTTTGTGAGACTAACTCCTTTGACTTTTGTATCCAGAATTGTTTTTTCTGAACTGTCAGATGGTAATGCCACTTTAGTTGTCTTGGGTGGTTTACTGCCAACAGAGCTTTGAGTACCGCTAATATACGGTCTTCTAGTAGTGTTACCAGTTATACTTGTTTTTATATCAGGACTAGGTGGCTGAAGTATAATTAATAAAGACCCACCTGCTGGTTGGACTGTAGGTGCATTTAAAATAAAGTCAAATCCATCTGTCTGATTTTCTGATAAATTTATATTTTTAGATTCGTAAATTATAACTTCACTTACAACATCTTCATGTGTAAATTCTTTTACTGGTTCACTGCTAGTGTCCCGTTTGTTTCGACTCAATCGTTTTAGTTGGCCGTAAGTTGGTAGTTTACTGATGGAAAATCTTGGGTTACTACTAGTTCGTTCAGCCAACTCACTTGCATTAATTACAGAAAGACTTAATGTAGTCTGCATCCCAATATGAGCAATGAAATCTTTCAGTTTCAGTAATGGAATAACTGTTATATTTACAACTTGATTACTAATATTGTTCTCAGCATTAGAAACTGTTACAATAAACTGATCAAAAGATTTAGTTATATCAGTCTGAACATAAAATATAGTTTTATCATCTATTTCACTCTGTGAAAATTTATCCAACACTTTATTATCTTTATATAGATTGCCATAAGTAGGAGGAGTAGTAACCAAATATCGAATATCTTTTCGATCACCATTTGTATTAGCACCAAGATTTTCTTTGTGAATACAAATATCAATTCGTCCTTGTACTATTTTTATAGTACTGATATTTGAAAACTCTAATGAAAGTGGAACAACCTCAATATTAAATACTTTTAAAGTTGGTTTGAATTTGCCATCTGATACTCTAAAATAAAAGGCTCCTGTTCCTAGACTGCCATCTTGAACAAACCATAAATTTTCACTATCTATATCATGTTGTGTAAAAGTTATAACCGACTTATTTTTATGACTACTTAGAACTATTATACCATTGCTGGGTCCAGTAATAATATCATATCGAATTTCTTTAGGGGTAGAATCAGCATCAATTGTTTTTAAATTTTCTGAAGTAATTCTGGCCATCTGGTGCTGAACAATTTGCATGGAAAGTCCCTTTGTTACAAGTTCGTAAGGCTGATCATTAATTGGTTTTATAGATATATTTAAAACACTATTAAATGATGAAAGATCATTACCTAGATTTGGTCCTGTTAGTTTTAATTTAAAAATAAATTCATCTAATAAGGTATCTGAATGATCGTGTTGGTAATATAATCGGCCTTTATTAATATCTTGTTGACTAAAGTTATCTCCTGTACTTAAGTTCTTATTTTCATGTAATATAATTCCGTAATTTGGTAAATGAACAATTTCAAATGTTATATCGCTTTCAGTGCTACCCAGAATTTGGGAATTGATTAGTTTGGAAACATCTATATTTTCTTTTTTAATAGGTACTTTTCCACCCTCTTCAACAAGTAATTCCCTAATTTTAATAAGTTGTCCCATATTATGTTCATTAATGTTTGAATAAGAAATTTCAATTTCAAATTTTTGATTTATTAGTGTTTCAGAAAATTCAGTAGAAATTTCAAAAATGAAAAAATCCTTTTCTGTCCACTCTGAGATTAATTCTGTTTGTTTATAAGAAACATAACCATCACTAATTTGCTTGGAAGTGAACACATCTGAAATAGCTGTTGGAAGTCCTGGGCGTTCTACTAGTACACTTCCTAGTTTTGGTCGAGATGTTATCTTGAAAGTTACAGTTCGGTTTGAATTTGGATCATTGGTAATTGCCTTTAAATATTCATTTGTAATTGTTTGTAGAGTTTTTGGAAAAACTAAGAGCTTTTTATTAATTTCTAATGTGAGCTTAAGAAGTTTGGCGGTAATGGGAAAGATATGCCGAGGAGAAATATTCTCACCATCACTAACTATGAAACTGAATCCTCCAGTCAAGTTACCTAAAAAAGAAAATATAACATTCATTAAAGCTGGTGCAAATTTTTCATTGCAAATTATTTTTATATAGTTGCTGTTTTGCAAATTTTTTTTAAAAAAATAAGAGGAGATAAACAGAGAAAAAGAAAAATGAAGAAAGTAGAGAAGAGAGAAAAGGAAAGACAGATAGAGATGAAGGTGTGAAGAGAAAAAAATAAACAGGCAGATAAAAAGAATGGAAATAGAAACAAAGGAAAAAAATCGGAGGTGATAGGGATTGGAAGGCATAGAAAGGTAGGAGATAAAGATAGGGAGACAGTGGGAAAAAGGGGGAATAAGTGACAAAAAAGAAAGCTGAAAAGACTATAGAGACGAGGAGATATAGGGATGAAAAGTTAACGAGGGGAAGATGAAGGGATAAAAAAAAAAGAAGGGTTAGAATGGTATAAAAAACTGGGATTGAGAGATACAGAAAGAAGCTAGTGAAAGGGACATCAGGAGGAAGAAGGGAAAGGAGGATGAGATACAAAGAAAATAGATAATTGGTGAAAGAAATGAAAATTGAAAGCATCTGAAGAGAGGGTAGAGATTCACATTGGGAGAATAGACTTAGAAGAATGAATTTAGAAAAAGAGGAAAATAAGAGGGGAGGATAAAGTAAATTAAGATAGAACTGAAGAAAAGAAGAATGGGGGAGGGTGATAGAGAGGCTAACAAGAGGACGCGAAAGAAGCAGTGATAGAAAATGGGTGAAAGGTTTATATGAAAAATTTGAAGAGGGAAATGAGGTTGGTATCTTAAGTAGTATGAGAGAGAAGAGAGGAAAACTAGTTGAGAGAGATAGGAAAAAAGTAAGAGGCAAAAAGGGAAAAGAGAGAGATTATATTTGTTTTGTTTTTTTATTTAACTTAAGTGATTATTGTACAACCATTACATATAAAGCAAATAACATGATCACTACTATATAGTTTCAGTAAATAAATTTAAAAAAAATATAGCCATTGAATTTTATACTAAAGACATTTGTTTATATAAAAATTTTGTTTTAATGAATTTATTCTCAGCTATGTGATATTCCAAAATATTATGATGATATTAGTTTTCAGCTTCATAAAAATCATTCTCTTCCGACTATTTTTAGCACTATTTTTGCCAATTTTGAGTTTATTTGGCAGTAAAAACTGAACTAACATGGTGATTTATTAGTTAAAGAAAATCCGAAGAAGTCTGCATTGTATTGATAAAAAAAAATAAAAAATTACAAAGGAACCAAAGTCAGTATTAAAAAAAAAACTAAAGGAACCCAACCCCACCTATCATGTTACTAATTGGAAGTTTTTTTCTGAGATTAAATGTAAACTCTTAATTGTTAGCAATGAGCAAAAAAATTATGTACAATAATTATTTAAAAATAAAAGTAGTGCTAATTTGAAAAATGGCCGATTTCTCGTGATTTAATGTGGTGATTGCAGTGAAGACCATATTGACAATATGAATTGCTAATCGCTCATTCCATCTGCAGAGGCTAAAGATAATATTGCAAGTTTGTCTAAGATTTATATTATCCTTTGTTTGATGAGAAAGAAAAGTGAAGTTCTTTCTACCTGCTATAGATGAATAATCATATTGACAATATGAATTGCTAATCGCTCATTCCATCTGCAGAGGCTAAAGATAATATTGCAAGTTTGTCTAAGATTTATATTATCCTTTGTTTGATGAGAAAGAAAAGTGAAGTTCTTTCTACCTGCTATAGATGAATAATCAGGCAATGACAAATTCAACTTATAAAATACAGCCTCAAAATTTTTCCACCAACAGTGCAATTAAAGCAATCATTTTCTCTAAAGATGCAGATTTGCACTTGTCATCTGATAGAGATAACATCTTCATCATTATCTGATCCATTATTCCGCTTTGTCAACATGCTTGGGATTGAAAACTTTTAAACATATTTTCATTGAGAAAATGCCTTTATTACAGTCAGAAAATATTAGTATGAGAGCTTATAAATTTGTTTCAACAACTTAGCATATCTTGCCAGTGCCTTTTATAATAATCCAACTCAGGAAGCCAATGTCTGCGGATTGGATTAGTTACATGGCATTGCTCTGAGGGCAACTAATGGTGGAATTAGCATGGTAGCTATTTAATTTCTGATTAACTATTACATCAATTTTCATCATGGAACTCTTGAAAAAGAAGAATTTGCCAAGTGATGTATGAATAGCTTAATGCAAGCATCAAAAAATTTGGTTAAAGATGAAGAATCGAGTGTTATTGTAATTCAAAAAGGATTAATATTATTGAAGAACCATTTAGAAGTATTTTGGAAATGTGCATTTCACTTGAGACTGGACATTAAAAAGGACTGGTATTATTAGCTATCGAAAAAATACCTGTTAAGCAGGCTAGTCCAATAAGAATTGTTTGCCAACTGGCTTTTTTTTTTTGGTAAGGTAACAATTGAAATATTGGGAACTGAATATTGTCAGTGAACTATGTGCAGAAGTAACTAGATGGTGGGGTCAGATGCAGCAAAAGCAATATCAAGTTCCAACAAGAGGAGCAATAACAATCCAATTCTGTTTTAAGCTCAATAAGTAATTCTACTATTCAGTCTAATACTGATGGAGTTGCTTCAACATCATCATCCTTTCTTATTTCCATTCTTAGAATAATACTACCTGAAGGACCCATTCAAATGATAGGCCAAGAACAGGAATTGACTTGTGATTTAGATCAAATTTTTTTTGCAGGAACTTGAATTTAAAAATTCGCAGGTAGTCTGTTTCTGTTGGTGCAACTAGGCTTCAACGGTCCAGAGAAGCAACGGAACCAGCCTCATTATTTTCACCATCTCTGGATAGATTGCAAATGATATTATCACTTCAGAGATATCATTTTGAACATTTGTTTAGCCTAATGAATCAACTTAGTCATATAAAATCTGATGAGAAAAGAATTCATACTAAAGCTCGGGTAGTATCGAGAAAAGTTTGGAAATTAATAATGATCCTACCAGCTTGGCCATTAATGATGGAAGGATTTAAAAGCGTAGACTAGCAGGAGAAGGAAAAATCAAACGAAGTAATTTATTAGATTCAGAAAGTCTACAGCAGCTCATGTATTCCTGCAAATTGTTGAATCATTATGTCGACCTTCTTCAACTTTAAGGAGAATCTTCGATTGGAAAAAGTAATATTGATTCATTTTTTTAATAATAAAAAATAATAAAATGAAGTAAAATTCTAATTTTATTTTTGCTAATTATACGTTTATCTGCAAAAATCACTATAAAAAGAAACAATGGTCTCAGTATTGTAGATTAAATCCGTAATCAGATAGGCCACACAATGTAGATAATTTGTTAGAATCTTACACCTCTGATAGAATGCAGAAGAATTATTTTATAAAGGTTGGAGAGAGAAAAAGATGTACTTGAGAAAATAAATATTTTATTTTATTTAACTCTTAATTTAATATTTGCATTGCAATATGTGTGTGTTTAAATAAGTTTTATACAAGTTCATTTTATATATATTTGCATAAATATCTGGAGGCCGGAGGTTCCCTACCCCTGATTTAAACTGCGTATTTGTTATAACTTTTATCTATTAATTCAGCCATGTATTATGTAAAATCACTAAATAAATCATTATTGTTACAACATTTTTTCTTTCATCCGTAAAATAATAAATCCAATACTTCTGTTATTATAAAATAAATCACAATATGACTATTGTATATAACAGAGAAACATTAAAATAATATGAAACACTATTGCCAAGAGCTTTCAGCTTGTTTGAGTCTTTATTAAGGCTGTATAAAAATCGTTATACAGTCCTAAGCAACAAACTCTTAACATTTTCATATTGGCCAGGAACAACTAATCGATAAACTGGTTAATTTTGCATTAATAGCAGTTTTCTTTAGATCTCCCCAAAAAGCAGTCAAAACTAAAGCAGTGTGAAAAGTTTATTGTGAGGAATACATTTCTTAAAAATTAAGCTTTTGAAAAATAAGAATTGGTTACATATCCTTTAAATATATAATCTGTACAAAATTTACTATGTGATATGTTGTTAAAGTAAAATCTACAATAAATGTAATGTTTTAATCTAATAATCACTGAAGTGTTGGTAATAAGATCAAATTCTGAATTAATGTTAGTATGAGTTTGAGTTAAATATATTTTTTTGAGATGTTGTGTACAATGTGACACCTCGTAAAGCATAGAGTGAGTGATAAAAAAATAGAACTTCTAATGCTCTCGTGCATATTGTCAAATATGTATTAAGAACAGATTAAGCAGCAGTAATTTTGTAGGAAGAATAATGAAGCAAAAACTGCTCCAAGATGAACAGGCAACATTAATATTTAGAAGTGAACATTTTAGATAGGACGAAGTTAGTAAATAGAGAATTAATGTTTTTTTTTTTTAATGAGAAAAATAATCTTAGATTTGAAATATCAGTACTTGAATAATATATCTGTAGTGTAATTTTCACTAAACCACTCATGCAAGGTAGGGACTGGTTTTAATAGTGGATTATGTGAGAATGATGTAGTGAAAATTACACTACAGAAATATTCATTAAGTGGATAATCTCTAATCTAATGAATGACTATACTAACATCAATACTTGAATCTTTGAATTATTAATGTTTTTTAAGAAAAGAAAAATTAAATCACATTCACTAAAGAATAACTTTTATAAAAAGAAAAATTATATCACTCTCCATTTTAAGAACTTTATAAGATGTGTCTATCCCTAGTTATAAATAAGTCCTATAAAAGTGACTAATAATTATTGAGATTTTTTTTGAAAGAATTTTCAATTGAATATTGTATTATCTACTAAAAAAAATGTATATATTTTTATGTGATGCAACCACTAAAAATTGTTAAACTAATTATATATAAAGATAAAATATATTTACCAGTATGAATGAAGACTAAGGAACCATTTATGATATGAGCTTGAGTGAAATTGTGAATTTGTGATTGAAGTTGAGGTCTAATTGCTAGATAACCAATATTAGAGTTTGAGATGGTATATACTATTTTATTATCTGGAGTGTCATTATCTTTGACAAAAAGCTGGCTAGAAGATATTGATGTGATAGATTTAACCCAAACTTGTAAGCCTGTATTTATTTCAATTTCAGGAGATTCATCATTTACGGGTAAAACAGTTATAAAAATAGTTTCTGATGGACTTTCTTTATTTTCTGAACCTGATTTCGCCACAACTGTAAAGTAATCAATGATTGTATCATTATCATCATGAACGTAGTATATCAAATTTTCTTGCATTTGTTCTTGCGTAAATTTATCCAGTTTAACTTTTGGATTTTGGATATTTTCAATCCAGCCGCTGTAGGGAGGTTCTAAAATTACAAAGTCTAGATCAAGCTCCTGATAGTGGGGACTTAAAATTTTAATGTAGTTGGAGTTAAGTCCAATTCTACCACCTTCTTGAACTGAAATATTTCGAACCTGTAAAGGAATCATCAATGGAATAATTTCAATTCTAAAACTCAAATCATGGACTGTTTGGAAGCCATTAGATACATCAAATACAAAAATATCTGACACAACATTTGTTTGAGTTTGATAATATTTTAATTTACGATTATCTATATCACTTTGGTCAAATTTAGTAACAAAAGTTCCTGGTGAAGTTACATCTCCGTCTAGATTTAAATGCCCTTGTTTAGGATGGCGTTTTATAGTATAAACAAGGTCTTGTGGTTTAATGTCTGGGTGAATAATAAGAAGGTGATTTTGGTCAATAATTACATCATCTCCTTCACCGACGACAACACTTTTATTATTTATTACTTCAGGGGGATTTTTGAAACTTTCTAAGAAAACTTTAATTTTGAAATCTCCTTGTGCTTCCGTTTCTTTTACTTTCACTGTGAATTGGAAAAAATCCTCTAAATTTGAACTACCATCATGGACATATTCAATCAGTTTTAAATCAATATCTTCTTGAGTAAATGTATTTGTTATTTCATTTTTCTTTTTAATTTTTGCATTCTGGGGACCAGAAGTTATTGTGTATTGTATCTCTTTATTTTCAGCATCTAAATTTGTTTCAGAACTTAAATTTGCATTTGTGATAAGTACTGTTTTTCCTTTTTGAACAATTATTCCGGTATTGTTAACACCTGACACAAAAGGTTCCGATGCTCTAACTTCTAAAATAGCTTTAGCTTGATACAGACCATCTGTAACCCAGATAGTAGTACGACCATAACTTGAACCATTGTGTTTAAAAATTATCTTGTGATTTTCAAGATCCCTTTGGGTAAACTGATATACTTGTGTATTAGGATTATCAATGTGATAAAGGGCTCCATTTGGAATTATTACTCGGGTGTACATCAGATTCAAACTATCGTAATTAATGTCATTGTCGTAATATTTTAAAATCTTATCAGTTAAAAATTTTTGTCCTTTAGTTACTACTTGAAATACTTTTTCAATAACTCTTTTAGGGGAATTGTCATTCCGAAGAATAATGTTTATATGAAAAATTCCTTCATATGCAATCGTAGGAGTATTGGAATGCAAAGGCTTTGCAACAAATATAAATGAATCGTATGCATGTTCAGAGTCATCATGCTGGTATTCTAGTTTACCATCAGCAATATCTCTACTGTTAAAAGTTGTAATGTTAGATTCAACAATATTTGAATTTCCCTGTACTGTTTCAACAATTTGGAGATGACCATGTTTGGGAATTCTGGTAATAACAAAAACAAAATCTTTATATTTAGAAGTTTCTATGTATAAATGCGCTTTCGTAATTTTATGCTGACCTCCTTCTATAACTTCTAATTTTTCATTTGTTATAGATACACTACTGTCCTGTGGAGTATATTTTATAGCAAAAGTCAATGGTTCTGATGTAGCTTTAGGTGTAATAATTTTAAATTGAAAGCTATCTGACACAGTAGAATATGACTGGTGATGAAATCGATAGTGAATAAGACCTTCCTCAAGATCTTGTTGAGTAAAAGTAAAGTTTATGTCTAATCTTTCCTTTTTTTCTTGCTTTCCAAAACTTCGAAAATAATGATAGAGTTGACCATATTTAGGGGGTGAAATTATATTATAAATAATATCTTTAAATAAAGTTGCCCGTGGGGATGTTTGTGCAAATAAATAATCACTAGTTAAAGGAGTTTCTTTCAAACTATCCAATTGCAATTCACTATTCTTAATTATCTCAATTTTGGAGGTTACAAATGTTACACGAAAATCAAATATAGTATCATATTTAACATCTAAACAAGAAACGACAAATTTAAATTCGTCATATGATGGTATACCTGAAAAATGTATGTAACGAATTTTATTTTTTTCAAGTTGTTTTTGAGTAAAATAATTAACAGTTTGCCATTCATTACTGTTTTTGAAGTATTGTACATTTCCGTATTGAGGTAATTTCGTAATGTCAAATCGGATTTCTAAATCCTGATCCTGAGCATTTGTAGCAAATGAAAGATTACTAGATGTGATTATAACAGACGAATCATGAGATAAAGAAATTCCAGTGTTAGATACAAGATTTATGTTAACTGAATATGCAGAAATTCTCAGCACTGCAGTTTGGCTAGTTTCTATACCATCGGAAACCCGAAGAGCAATACGGGAATTTTTAGCACCTTGATGTACATAAGAAATTAAACCATTGTTTATGTCTTCTTGAGTAAATGTTTCTATTGGAAATCCTGGCTTGTGAATGTGCTCAACATGACCATTATCTGAAACTCCACTCCCTAGAATGGTATATAAAAGATCTTTAGGTTCCGTGTCTGGATCTACTGCTGTTAAAATATCTGCTGTAATGCTCCGCTTTGAATTTTCTGCAAGACGTAAAACACGACCTGGTGGGAGTTTTATTTCAGGTGGATCATTAACAGGAATTACATCAATTTTAAATGTAAATTTGGGCTTTCGAGTAAGATCTTTAGGAAAATTCTCTTTACTACTCAGCAGTTCAAGTTCAAACGAAATAGAATCATGCTTAGTCTCACTCCCATCATGTTGGTAATGTACTTTATCTGTGTTCAGATCCAGTAAAGTAAAAATAGTTCCTGGAGCATGATGCCAAATATCAACTTCCAATGATCCATAATTTGGTGGTTGAATCACATGAAACAGAACTCCTGATTCACGAATTCCATATTTTTGGTAGTCGAGAATTATATCAATATTGTTTGATGTTATTAACTCGTTACTACCTTCTGGAACTTGCAATGGTTGCAAAGCGAGCAGCTCTAAATTTACTGGGAGAGTTGTTTCAGTAAAATCAATATATTGAGTAGAAAAATCTGTCTTAGTACATACTGGCAAATCACATTCACATCTGTATCCGTCAAATCCTGTATGAATACATTTAGCATCTTCAATACATGGGTCACGGACACAGTGGTATTCCCAAAGACAGTCAGCTTGGATTCCATTGGTAATTAAAGTTTCTCGTAAACCAATCAAATCGTTATTTAGTTTAACATTTTTCATACAGCCTTGTAAAGAGCTGTCAGCTGAATTAGAGCCTGATATTGATTTCAAGCCTTGACTCAGAGCTCTGGCTCGTCGGTTAAGTTCAATACCACCTAAGTACATATGGCCTGCAAGATCTAAGTAACGGTTATCACCTAAACTAGGTCGTAAGTGCTTAACTTTATCGTCAACACTAATTTCCATATATGTTGTTGTAAAACGAATAGCTATATTGTGCCATAAACCATCATTTATGCTGATATCAGATTTAAGTGTTGATGGACCATTTCCTTTATCAATAGACAGTTGAGGTTTACCATTGACAACTTCAAGTGCAATGTAATCTGACTTGGATGGTATTCCTGAATTATATAATATTACTATACTACTATCTTGTGTTTTAATATCACAAGAAAATGAGCCACCATTTCTTGCTTGCATACTTGGATAAGCAAGAAAAGCACCTCTTTGAACAAAACTAAAAGGCTGCTCAGACAGTGCGTCAAATTCCGTACTGCAATCCCAGGAAATTGCATATATATTTCGTTGATTAAGAGATTCTTGAGCCTGTGTAAAAACATCTATTCCATTAAAAAACACTCCTTTCATACATCCACGAAAATTTTGAAAATTTCCAAGAAATAATTCACTAAAATCACCTAGTCCACCAATAAAAACTCCGTAGTTAATATTCAGTTCGAAAAATTGACCAGGAGATATCATAGAAGTTGTATGTAGTTGATCAATTGTTAAGTTTACTTCTGCATTTTTACGGGATAACCGCAAATTGTGCCACAGCAAATCATTGAGGCGTAAACCCGGTGGCGATGCAAGTTCAGCTTCTCCAGCGCCTAAATTAATTCGGATTTTGATGCTGCCAGCTACAAGTTCTATTAAGCAGTAATCTGTTTTACCCGCTGCTAAAAAAATGAACGAATGGGAACGATGAGTTTTGAAATTAAGATTGACTTCGGTAGAGCTTTTGGCATCTTGCAGCGGTAAAGCAATGTAACTAGCACCGTAGAAAGAAGCTGGAAAGAGATAAAAGATAAAATAACTTAATATCACTTCTAAAAAACAAATAATAAATATTAGTATAATAGTTACTATTTTAAATATTTGGAAATGAATACTATTTTAAATATTTGTAAATGAATCCACTTGATGAATATATTAAATAATTTAGTATTAGGATTTTAGTAGAATGTAAATCTATTCATAGAATAAAACAAGCTGGAATACATTACTAAATAATTCACAAGTCTGATTCCAAAAGAATTATTTAAACAAACTGGTAAATAATGCCCACCTGTCAATTATTGCAGTAACCTATTCAAAATTGTTGCTTCATGATTAGATTTATATTATTAGCATTTGTATATTTGATAAGCTGTAAAGTTATTTACGTGCTTATTAAACTCATTAGGAAATAAATGTATGCATTTGAATCAATTGCTGATAATTGGTATGTAAAACCACATACATATAAAAAATATAGTAATAATATTTAAAAAATAAACATTTTAAAGATTGTAAACTGTCACTTGAAGTGTACACTGACATAATTATTAGTTATTTTTAGAGAATTTTTATAGACATATTTCCATTAATAAAAAATTACAATACTAAACAATATACAGAAATAGCAGTCAAAAAGTAATTGACTGGTTTATTGTTTGGGAGTCTTGTATCAAGACAAGAATTGGGCCGGAATTCATGAACCTTAAGCTCATAATCTGCCACTCTACAACACCAAAATATACAAGGCATATACAAAAATAATGTTCATTAATACACCTGGGTCTCGTTTTATGTGGATTTCTTTAATACGATTTTGAAGTTATGTGATTCATGTTTATTCTTAATATCTTTTTATATGGTTTTCTTTTATGCGATAAAAATTATTAGATCAGAAGTCGAGCTCCGATAATGCACTATTACTTTAAATATAAATTTTGCACATTCACATGTCATATTTAAAGTAATAGTGCATTATCGGAGTTCAACTTCCATCTAATAATTTCAATATTTGCAGCACTTTGATTTTATGCAATAAAGAAATTCATAATTCACTTAAAATCATAATTTCTCCATTTTATATAGACACATTAAATTTTACAAGATTATAATGTAAATCTGTTCAAATGTTATAGTTGCCTATACTATGCAAGTTGTTGTTTTTGCATTTTAAATCACATTCTATTTTTGCTTTAAAAAAAAAAGAGTAAATAATCAATTAATCATTTAGTGTCCACAAGTTTATTTTTAAAAGGTGAGTAATAGTGGTGGGCACAATTAAATTTGACAATTAAAAATTAAAATCTGATTTTTAATTGTAATTAACAATTTAAAAATTAGGTAATGTGATCTGAAATTAACGTGATGTGAAATAATGAAATTTGATTTTAAAACAATTGAAAATTAAAGACAAAAATAAGAATTTAATTTTGAATTGTTGGTTTTAATTAAATTTTGCCCAATAATGGTGAGTAGGTGTCTTTTTATTATCACAAGTCTAAATCTTATTTTTATTTTAAACTTTTAGTTTATCCTAATGGAGAGGAAAAAACACCCAAGAAAATGAATTTCTTTGGAAACAAAAATTTCAATTTTAGATCGCTTAGCGAAATGGGAAGGATCAACAGCGATTGAAAAACATTTTAATTTGGGCGAGTCCACTATAAGAGCAATTAAAAAAATGAAGTTTGCGCTAGTTGTATTTCCTCTTGTGACGAATCTGATGTCAAATAGTGATAATAATTAAAATACTGTACGTATATGAAAAAATGTCAAATACTCTCAATTATGCTTAAAAATATATTGTTTTGAATAAAATTAAATACTGTAGTTAATAAAAAAAAAGTTTGTTTTGTATCAATTTTTTTCAAATTTGAAATTTTTTATTAGTCATATTTTATTTCTTTATTTTTTTTATGCGAATTTTAAAGTAATTTTACGTTGTTGCTTTGCTTTTATGCGATTTTTGAAAATTACGGTACATATCCCCCATTTTTCAAGGTAAATTAAGTCTAGAGGAACCTATCTACCGCATAAAATGAGACCCAAGTATATACTTAATAGAAAATTATTCATGGAACAATTCCAGAAATATTTCTCAATTGTTTTCTGAATAAATCATATTACTGTATCTGCATTATATTTTTGATAAGCCTAAATTATTTGTGAGTTTGTCAAAAATTATTACAATTACTGAAATTATATATTCTTAATTAATAAAAATTGTCTATTTTCTTTTCAAAATGATCCATCCATTGATGAATGTCATATAGAAAAAATTTTTTTGGTACAAAAGCTTTTAAAATCTATTTTTACCAACGACTATAATCAAGGGTTATATATATTCTTAATTATCTGGGAAAACACGATGTTTGTATTAATAAAAAATGAAAACAAATTTATTGTAAAAAATTAGCCTGCTTTAATAATTGCAGTAATTGTAAGAATTTGGCAAAGCTTGTAATCAAAATTTGTAAATTGAAGTATAGATAATTAAAAAAGAAAAATTCTGCTTATGATAAACAAACTGGTGAACCACTTGCATTTAACACAATGATGGTTGCGTTAGTCAATAATTGTTTATTAACTAAATTTAAAATGAAAAAAAAATTATATTATGAAATGAAAAATGCTCATTACAAAGATTCTTTTAAAATTTTTATTTAGGCTTAAATTACAAATTAAAAAAAAAAATCCTAATATATTTAACGTTTTATTTTTGTCACCATCAAACCAGAATGGCCAAAATAAACAAACAATAAAAGAATGGTAAAAGGACAAAACGTAATAGTAATACATTAGAAATGAGTTTTGCAATGATTATACAAATCAATCTACGGAATCACAAATACATCTACATATTAGAACACGCTGGTCCATTCTGTTTATTGGATATTTTGTGGTACAATCTTAAATTTTGTAGAAAAATTTCCAACATCTTGTGTAATTGTAGTTCAGTAATGTATTTTCCGCTATATCTTCACAATAAAGACAACATTGCGTTTGTTTAGAATATCTTTGAGATAATTTTTGTTTTTCTCGCAAAAACCATATTCAAGTTTACCATAAAACATCTTTGTTTCACATATCCAATTCAATGAAGATATGCACTATCATATCTAGCAAATTTAATATATTGCCATTGTATTTTTAAAATTTTGCAAAAGCATCCTTAAATGGAATCATTTTGTTACTTGGGTTAAAAATGAAAATAAAGTTTAAAAAATATTACTAGAGAATTTTTTTAATTTACAGATTAGAGTATATGATTGATCTGAAACAGTTATTTGTGAAATGTTTTTACACAATGAAGTTAACCTGAGAAAATGTTATAGACCCCTACTATTTACATTTAAAATTTGACTTAAATTTATAAGATTGAAAAGAGGGGGGTGATTAAAATTTAAAAAACAAAGCATTATTTTTTTATAAAGATTATAATTGTCAAAACATTATATATTAAAATTTAATGCTTGATTTTTTTGTTAACCAAAATCTGAAAAGAATGTGATTTCATATAAGATTCTCTAAGTGATTGATTTTAGTATCCTACTTATGATCAAATATGAATTTAAAAAGGTTCACCCATGTATGGAGATACGTGGTATAAATTATAGTTTTCTGATTTAAAATTATCATAAATTTTTATCATTTAGACTATCTTGATATTAACATCACTATATATCATTCATTTTTTCCTCTTTTTGTGATCAGACATATATGGTTATTTTAATATATTCATTTTGGCATCTCAATTTTATTTTTTTAATTTTTAAACTGACACCAAATAGAGTACAGATAAACGATTTTCAAACTATAAATAATAATATATAAAGAAATTTATTTGTTTTCAATTATATTTATATAGTGAAATGTAACACTTAGTGAAACAGAAGTATCGTGTTTGGATAATAAAATTGGAAATGGTGAAATGTGAAAAATGAGAGGGGATTTTTAGAGAATAAAAAGGGAGTTGAATTTAGAAGTAGATAAATATGTTTAGAAGGACTGTCACAAATAAAAAGAAAGTAATCAATTCACTTTAGACTGAATTATTAAATGATTTGTTTAAAGGTTAGGTTTATAAGAATAGAGATTAGGCTGATTGAAAGCTTGGAGAAGAATGGTAAGATGTTAAAAGAATAGAGATTAATAGTTTTGAAAATGGGAGATTTAAAGAGATTATTTATGAGGAAAAGGTGACTGAGTCTTTCCGAGTTGCCTATACTATTATCTCTAAATCAATTTATGTATTACTTAGTGACATGTTTTAGCCATTCATCACAAAAATGTTAAGGTATTAACATATCTGGATCACAAATTGATATGAAATGTGACTGTTTTGTATGTTTATGGATCATCTTCACTATTTGCCTTGCCACCACAAAATCTTGCAAATCATTTCAAATATTTCAGTACCAATTTTGACTATTTTAAAATAAAATTTAATGTTAATGTAGTTTCATTGTGGGTTATAATATAAAACGGCCACATTTTATGTCACAACTTGTGATCCAGACACTAGTTCCTTAAAATTTTTATAGAGAATAACTAATGCATCATTATATAACGTGTTGATGCTGATGTAATGCTGCAGTCCATGGAGAGAAAAACAATCACCAGTAACCATTTCACTGGAACTATATATATAGATAAATTATAAGGAATATATCAGAAGGCAATAAGGTAAGTAAAAAGTTGATTGGAAAAAGATTAATCATAAGGTGCTCAAAGAATATAAAGTATCAAAGATTTGGAGTAAATATGGTTGAGATACGAGATTTTTGGAACAAATAAACCAAAGCTGAGTTATTGTTCAAAAGTAAACATTTTTTAAAAAAGCAATTGAATATACTTGAAGTGAAGGATAATATGCATCTGAAATAAAAGTTCATTTAGGAATCTTTGATTTCTTGAAGAAAAAAAAACAAATTTAAATATGAAAATATATATACATGGCTTGTAGATTAATTTTGGTCAATATGTTAAAAAGTGAATCTTTGAGATTATGCAATGATGGATTTCAAAGCTGAAGGTTTCTGGGCTGATTTGTAGTTAAAAAATATCAAGATAAATCTTAGCTTGTGTCATTTTGGTGTTTGAATATCACAATTGCTTCTTGAGTAATTGACCATTCACTTTTTGTCATGAGTGCTAAGGGTATAAGATTTTTAACTATACACCTTAATCCAGACAAAACTCAATTGGTTTCACAAAAATAAGTAATTATAACGAGTTCCTATGGGAAAAATACTTATCTTAAATTCAAAATATATAAAAACCCGATTTAAAAAAAACATCTTAAATTTAAAAAAATGTTAATTAATGAATAAACATTTTATTAAACATTTAAAAAAAGTATTAAACCATTGAGTAAATATTCTATATAAAAATACTTCAGTAATACTAATTAAAAAAATGTTGTTTTCATCAACGACCCACCATTTTGTTTCTTACATAGCTAGATAATGATATTTCCTGAATCACAATTTGTTTAAAGCGTGTAGAAAAAAAAGTTAATCACAATGCACACTTTGAAATTAGAAGAAAAAATACAATGTACATTTTGAAGTTTATTTTTGATATAATTTATTTTCTATTATCAAAGTTTTTTATTTTTATAATATTTAACCAATAAAACTGATTTTTTTTTGCAGTGCTGCTATTATTTTTTTAAGGAACAATTTACAAATTTATTTTATATAAATTATTATCAAAATTAAAGCAAATTTACAGTTGACTGCTGTAGTTTTAATAATATAAATGATTAAAACTTTTTTTGTTGATTTATGTTTATGATGAAAGCTGCCATTATCTTGAAAATATCACAAATTATGAGATTATTAATTTAAAATTGAGCAAATGATATTGTAAACTTATCCTTGGTAGTGTTTGATAATATAAAACTGATTACTAACTGCCTAATTCTCAAAATAACAAGATGATGGCCATATTTTATAAACAATTACAATGATCAATTCTGTGCCATAAGCAAAATGTTGGTAAGAATTTTAATATATAAAATTGATTGAGTGAATATATTTAAGCTACTGTATCTACTTAAAAATTGAATACTAATACACTTAATTGATATACATGTTCAAAGCATGTTTTTGATAACTTATACTGAATAAAACCGACATTTTTGTTTCTGTAGTTGTTAACGAAAATCTTTACTTTGGATCTCATTAATGAAAATACTAATTGTGTTGCAAAGAACCCTGGTTGAAAATTAGATAATTGTATTTAAATTCTATAATTAAAATATTGTATATTGCTTAATGAATAAATTGTACTGGACCATATTTATTTCATGAATGTCACCATTTTATCTTCAAATGAAGTGATTTTAATAAATTCATTATGCCGTGATACTATCAATTTTACAAAATGGCGATTGTTTTTTTTTTTTTTAAATACTTTGAATTTTTTTTAAAAAGTTGCTGTAGTGAATAATCAATTGTAAATCAAAATAATAGTTACTTTGATGATTGTTATGGCAAATCCTTGCATAAAGGTCAAGAATAGAATAGATCTACCTATTCTTTAAGCTTATGATGTATACAACTTTACCGTTATCAAAATTAGTGAACATTCAGAATAGTCTTAGTATATCAGCGAGATAAAAATATTGCATTAAAAATTAAGCTAATAATTATACAAGAATAAGACTGAATCTCACTTTTAATAAAGAAAAGTTAATGATTGTAAATATTAGTTTAGCATAATTGTGTATAGATAATTAAATCATTGAAATATCACGTGATTTTTTGTTTATGAATACATAAACTGTTAATAATAGTGCCACTTACTGCAAGCTCTTATAACCAGTAGATACTAGAAGATTGAGCATCACAATCCCCATCCAATACTTTTTCATCCAATATTCCCAGACTAGTTTCTAGCTTATGGCTTTCATCAGTGAGAAGTCTTGGATCTGGAACCGATGCATGTTTCTTTGGATCTCATGCACTCCCCCTCTTCTAGCATACACCTTTTTGTTTTTGTTTATGTTATAGTCCTCCCTTCTCTTAGAAGTGGACTATTCCAGATGCCTCCTTAACTGATCGGATTAAACATTGTTTGCCACAAGCCAATAGGTTGATGTATAGATAAAAACAGCCAATGATTATTACAGGCCAATAAGCAATGATGCTTGCTGAATCCGAAGGTTTTCAATAAGGTCAGGGATTTGGGTATAAATAATCAGCCTTTTGTGAGAATCAAGGAAGAACGTCTGTCTAACCTGAAAAGACTCTGCATTCTCCCAGGGAATTTCTGCTAACCGGAACAGCGGCAATTATTCCCATTGATAGCAATACGCTATTTAATCTACGCAGCTAGGCAAGTCCCAGCAGTAAATAGCGTATTGCTAATGATTATTACAGGCCAATAAGCAATGATGCTTGCTGAATCCGATCAGATAAGGAGGCATCTGGAATAGTCCATTTCTGAGAGAAGGGAGGACTATAATAGTTTAACTATAAAAGTATTTGCTCAAACTGAAAACACTAATGCTTTCCATTCATACTGATTTGCCTGTATAGTCATATAGATCTGAAAACAGTTCAGTATATTAATTTTGTTGTCTGCCAGTCATCTTTATCCTTGGATTAGGATTGATATTAAACCACTAAAACATTCCATGATCAAGCTGTTTAACAGCTTGTTATATGTAATTAATGGAAGAAACCATTCGCGCTTGGCTACGACTGAATAACTATTGGTAAAGGGATCAAAAATAGAATTATTAATGATTCACAACCGGAGGATGCGTTGTTTGCTTCTTTAAGTATATATACATTAGAAATGCTAATTTCACACACACACACACATATGTACTTTTATATAGTATATTAACATTTTTGATTTATGGGATAAATCATATCTGCTATTAATTTGTTACATTGGGGATATGTATATATACACTTGTGTTCACATTTTCTTTGTTGGCGTTAATTTGCAATTGTTTGCCAAAAGGTTCACCGTCATTAATATAGAATTTCGTATTTAGTTTCGTAATGCATTGAATTTTAGATTACATACAGTATATGTTCTTATGTTGAGTTTTAATGTATGGGTGCATAGTTATGGTATAATCACTTATTTTTATAATTTAAAATTGGTGTACTTTATACATTACTTAAATTTAATAAACTAAAAACGTCATTAATATAGAATTTCGTATTTAGTTTCGTAATGCATTGAATTTTAGATTATTTACGGTATATGTACTTATGTTGAGTTTTAATGTATGTGTGCATAGTTATGGTATAATCACTTATTTTTATAATTTAAAATTGGTGTATTTTATACATTACTTAAATTTAATAAACTAAAAATATATTACTTAAATTTAATAAACTAAAAATATATATATAAAGACCTATGGATACGGATAATTAAATAGATTATAATTGAAGAAACATTATCAAAATAACACAGCAAAATAGAAGAATTATTATAGCTATTATCAATGTTATATAGTTTATTACATTGTTATGTGCTGGAATAAATTGTATTTAGAAGATAGATAAAAAAAAAAAAGAGAATTTCAGATTTATGACAACTTAACAAAAGGTTTTGCATTTATGTTATTTCAATCAGATTGTTTTTTGTTTATTGTGAGTAAATGATATTTCTTTTTAAATTAAACTTCATTTACTGGTAATGTTACCATAAATATTCTTCTCTTTACTCTTCATTAACACTTAACATTGGAAAAATAATCTTTCAGACCCATTATACCGAAGTGCCGTGTGTAGACGATCTAAATACACAATTCAGGGGCCAAAACTTAATCCAAGGATCATGAATGTGTAATTAGTCATTCTACAAAAGCATCACTGAAATTAGGCATTCTGAATTGTTACTAAACAATAATATATTTTATGAGCTACCTTTGGATTTTTCCCCACCGTATTTGAAAATTAACACACATTTATAAAATTATTATTCTAACAGTTTTATAATTTTTAATTTTTTTTTTTTTTTTAAATTGTTTTAAAAAAATAAAAGTTGATCCTATCTAATCATTTTTTATTTATATAACATGTTTTATGAGGCAAGAGAAAACATGCTAAAACTCAAAAAAAAAAAAAAAAAAGTTATAAGAATGGTTAAAAGATGGCAGTTATATATCACAGTTGAACTTTCCCGCTGTAAACAATTATGAATACGTATTCGAACACTATGACTAGAAGAAATTTATATATGCGAATTAAAAATAAATTCAATACTCTATCAGCTTTTAGTCAATCCACAATAGAATAAAAGCTTTTATTAGAAAGGTTAATATTTATATTCTTGAAATTTTATTAAGCAGTGAAAGGAGTAGAGGATAAGGTAAGCTTTTACTTATGTAGTCACATGTTACAAAAGAATTTATATCTTTTGTACATATCTAAAAACAAGTCACATGTCTCATGACCTAATTTAACAAGCTTGTATTACAAATGTTATATACAGAGCTCACAAATAAGCTCTTAACAAGCTTTGCAGAATATCCCCAACTCCAGACTGGTTTCTGAGGAAGCCAGTAGCAGCAACCAGTCTGGGGTTGAGGATATTCTGCAAAGCTTGTTAAGAGCTTATCTGCAAGCTCTATAAAATTTGTAATACAAGCTAGTTAAATTAGATCCTGTGACATTTGACTTGATTTCTTTGTAATTTTATTTTTTCGCTATTAAGGCTTTGGCGATTTTATATTGCTAAAGCTATTAAATATATGGTGCATCTGAACTTCATTCAGTCCCATATGGCTATTTAAGTTAGATAGCTGGATTGGAAGACATGAATGAGAAATTTTCAGCTTTTCTACTTAATAGTTATCCATTAGATTAAAGTGCTAGGCTTATCCTGATATTTTTAATCTAATACTTGAATATCCTAGCACTTCATTGAGGAAGCCAGTAGCAGAAACCAGTCTGGGGTTGGGGATATTCTGCAAAGCTTGTTAAGAGCTTATTTGATTTATAACATAATATCTAAAATAGGTTAGAACTTGAATTCTTATTTCAAACGGGCCTCTTTGTGCTTAGTGAAAAGTAAAATATTATAAAAAATGCTGTGCCCTATGAGCAGCAAGTAAAAAATTGACAAAGGTAGAATTGAGATGGTAAACTAATAGTTTAATTTAAATACATATGATTATATTTACTTATATACCTAACCTGTTTAAGGCATATTAAAATAATAAAAGGTCATGGGGACTTGCATATAACCCTAGTCCTGCTTTTGGGCTTACAGAGTCAGGAGGCTCTGACTTATATTAATATCAGAACCCATAGACCAGGCTCTGGGGGTTTATATACATTTATTTTACATAGTATAGAAACACACAGACTATTAGTGGTATCTTGTTCTGACCCAATAAGATTTTGTTTTATATAAATATTTCAAATTTAATTTTTTTATTATAACTATTATTTACAATAGATATTAAAATATTAGTATATAAAAAAGTATAGCCAAAATCACAAAAAATGGAAAAATAAAATTATTTTTATTTAACTGAATTCAATTGAGTACTTTTTATTGTAGTCATTAGTTGCAACAAGTTTGTTCTTAAAAAGTGGGGGGGGGGATAAAAATGTTCAACCATTTAGACTACAAGTGGTATGAGATATTAAATCAGAAAAGGGGACAATTTATATTATGTGAGCTTAATTAAAACTAATTTGATTTTTGCAAAATAAAGATGTACTTAGGAAGGTACTGATATGTACACCTGTTCACTTAAAAAATATGAAATTGCATTTGAAAATTTATAACAGTATGTGACACTTGTAGCTGTTTCAGGTAAGAATGTGGAAATCGTTTATATATGGAATAATAAAAGAGAAAAACAAATCTGGTAGAATTTTAAAAAATTATAAAAAAAACATTTTTTTTGAAGAAGTTTGAAAATATATACATTATGTTTCCTCAAGTTATTATTTCAATTTCTTTCTAATATTTGTATTGGTCTTTTTTTTTTTTTTTTACAAAAATATTTCTGTTGATAATTTTAATTTGCTTTTGTAATAATGTTTAGCTCCTTAAGCATTTTGTTTTGAAACATATTTGTGGATCTTTTTTTTAAATATTTTCCTTTAGTTATATTTTAAACAAATAAAAACTTACTCATCATTAAATCTTTATGTTTTAATTAAATTTTGTTAAAAGCACAAATTTAAATAATGAAAGTAATCTTAAAAATAAAATGAAACATTGCAAGTAAAAAAATAGAAATAGTATTATCAATCCCAAAAAAATTTTCAATTTTTAATATAAAAAAATATACTAAATAGAAAAAAAATATTTTTCAGATTGTATATTTTAAATTTTAGATAAATTTCATAAAAATCATGACTTCTGAAAATAAAAAGAATTCTAAAAATATTAAAAATAAATTTTCTAATTGAAAAAAAAACAAAAACATTATTGACCAAAATCATTTTCTGTCTGACATTATACATATTTTCATCAATTTAATTTTCTCTTAAAAATTAAATATATTCAAATGAAAGCTATATATAAATATTACTGTACATATTAAGGAACTCATAAATAATAATAATCTGTATTTTATGGGATTCATTAAAAATTAAATTTTCATTGCAATTTATTAGTTATTTTAATGGATTCTAGACATTGATGACACAAATTGCAGCATCAATGAGAGATGGCCGGAATGTATTATAATTTGTGTATATACATATTAAAACAGTAAACAATAAAAAATGCTTTTGGTTTGGGTGATAAAATAGATGGTTGTTAGATAACAATTGTTTACTCACATTTGATTTCCAAGCCTCGTTGATAAAGGTAAAATCCAGAAATCAATCTAGGGATGAAGATTCAAATGCACCCACAACATTCTGATAATCATTAATTATTCAAGCCTTATAGTAGATGACATTAAAGTAGAGATTAGCTCTTGTTTTATAATATGAAAACATTCATTTAGGCTATTAAATAGCATTATTGGTTATGTTATTTAAATAAGTTGCTTTATTAGATATCTGAAAACGGATTATAATTTGTAAGATAATTGGCTAGAAACTAGCGCTTACCTTGCAAGAGATTGGTGCAATGTAAAAGTAATAAATGGTTAATATAGACATGGGGATTGAGATGTTGATATCTAGTTTACCTGATAAGTGAAGATTGTTAAGTAGAGAGGATGGATGGATGGTTTGCATTATGGTGGAATTAAGATGAAGGTATGCATGAAAAAAAATTAAAAAAACAAAAAATGTTCCTGCAATGTAGTGATTATTCTCTTCCACAAAATATTAAAAGTGGGTAAAAACCAGTTCTTGTGTGAATGGTATGAGTAAAAGTATTATGTTATCAGTATGGACATGGAGATTTAGGTATTAAATATTTCTAACTTACTCGATGAGTGAAATTTGTTCATGAAATGCATGCATAGTGAGAGAGGTTGGCATGAATATCTGTTCTAGACAACAGCTATGAGATGGTGAGATTGAGATAAGGGAAAACTGATAAAAACCTGTAAATAAGACAAATATGGGTTATAGGATAAGTTAATTCAATAAATATCTGAAGTGGCCTTTATGAGAATATTACAGAATTCATATACAATGATGATGAATGGATTCAGATATTCCCCTTTTTAGAGATTACCGAAAATGATCTAAGTTTCCCATAAAGTAATAATCAAGTGGCTTTATTACTTGAGAGTCCATAAGAAGTTTGACTGCTGGAAATACCAGGAACTGAAATAGATTCAAGGACCGTTCATTCTAGAGTCTGACACTCTACCATTCCAATAAACCATGTAGGGTATCTTAAGTTTTTACATGCTGTCGTAAGGCATGTCATGAAATTACAGGATAAAGAATTGTAGTATGCAAAATTACTTGAGTGAAAGTGTTATTGATTCTTTAAGAAAAAGAAGAAAGCTTTGTATGTCTGACATCTGCAGTATTTCAGAATAATTTCTCATTACTGTCACATGAGATAGTATCATCTGAACCTTCTCTAAAACATATTTGACTGGTCCGAGACTACAGTGTCAAACTTAGTGTAAATTTAAATATCTGACTTCAACAGATGCACTTTTACCCATGTTTCAAAAAAGATATTACATGAATTTAAAAAAAATTATAAAGTAATATAGAAATTTTAATTTTTTCAAATTCAGGATGCTACTACTAAATGCTCTTGTCCCAAAATATCACAATTATATTTTTAAAAAAACATTTGCATTGTGGAAATCATGTAGAAAAGAGCAAAGGGGGTACAATTACTTAGTTTTAGATAATAAAGTACTTGTCCTGAGATAAAATATATACTTTTCATAAAAAAAGGATATCTCACAATTTCTTAGTCCTTATCTATTGTTTAAGTACACTAGCTTTCTCACTTTGCATTTATTTTTTGAATAAATGGCTTTTAGTTTAAAACTACTTCAATAAAAAACAATTTTTAAAATTATAATTTAGATAATTTTTGTTTGAAATATATATATACAAATGATGAAATTATTACAAATAATTTAGACAATTTTTGTTAGAAATATATACACCTGGATCTCGTTTTATGCAGATTATTTTAATGCGATTTTGAAGTTATGTGATTCATGTTTCTTCTTAATATCTTTCATATTTCACTATAATTATTAGATATCAAGAAATTTAAATTATTAATAACTTATTTTGACTTGAAATACTTTTTTTTTTCAAAAATATAATGTTATATTAGCAGCTAATGTGAATATGACCTGAAACAGTATTTAGAATCTTAGCTTCTATGTAAATAACCTATTTATACTAATGAGTAAATAATAATAATAGATTTATACTTACATATAAAAATATTGCAATAAATATTCAAAAAATTTAAACTTTTAAAACATATTTTGTTATATATAACAAATAATCTTTTCGATTTTTAAAATAAACTAAAATTTTATAAACTGAAAATTATCTTTCTAATGATAATGTATGATCTTTTTGTTTTGATTGCGATTTCATTTTTTTAATATAGAAACAGAAAACCATTAACACAGCACAAGACTGAAAATGGCACTAGTTGTACATCACATCACGAATAAAAATAAAGTGGCTAACAGGTTTCTCTGGGCATAATTGCTGAGAAATTCTTGACTTCGTTTAAGAAGAAGCTACAATACATCACATCACATTGAATCTGATTTCTTTCCAGTTTACAAACGAATGCAAGTGGTAATAATTAAAATATGTATGAAAAATGTAAAATTAAATACTGTAGTTAATAAAGTAAAAAAAGTTTGTCTTGTATTAATTTTTTTCAAATATTTGAAATTTTTTATTAGTCATACTTAATTTGCTTATTTTTTTAATGCAAATTTTAAAGTAATTTTTCTTTGTTGCTTTGTTTTTATGTGAATTCTGAAAATTACAGCACCTATCCCCCATTTTCAAGATAAATTAGTCTATTTTTGTGCAATTATTTTTAATGCGGGTTTTCTGTGGAACCTATTTACCGCATAAAACGAGACCCAGGTGTATATACAAATAACAAAATTATTACAATAGAAGAAAAATTTAGAAAAGAATCAATACAAGTATTTCACATTTGCTGCAAGTTTTCAGCAGTATAACAAAAATAAAATATACTTTAAAAAGCTATATGTAAATATCACATACTTATTAAAAAATGAATATTTAATGTTATTTGGAAAAAAAAAAGTGAAGTATTCTTATTTATCTACCAACATCAAGGTGGGGAGTAAAATAGCCATAAATCTGCCTCTTACTGCATAAGCATACAAATCCATTTCCCCTGATTTTAGTTGTTTCCCTTCTCTTCTGATTGCTTATTACAGATGATATCTAGAACAATAGCTAACATCAGGCTATGTGTTATATTCATCCATTGCCGATAAAAAAAGTGAAAATCATGGGAATTTTATAAAATCCAATATTATTTGTCTCACATTCAAGTAAGACAAAAAGATGCTAGGTATTCCCCCTCCCCCCATCGTTTCAATCATAATGTCTATCATTATGATGGTTAACAGATGAAAAACATCCTTTATCTTTAATAAAAATACAATATTAAATAATTATAAATTTGTTAATTATACTTTGTTGATCATTTCTATTATTATCTTAATATATAAATTTTTAAAATAAAATTGTACCATATGTGTGTGTGAGAATACTGTATATACATGTTAAAATGTTGATCCTATATACACTATAGGTATTTAAAATAGATATATATCACAGTTATCTGAAAATTTCAATGTGATAAAAATGCCACATAGTGTATATAGTAGTTGTGTAGGCATGTAATTATCTTATGTTTCATCTTTATTTCTATATAATAGCATTCCATTATTATTATATTTTATATCTAAGAGATATATCTGTTTACTTAACACTTATTTATAAAAAGTATACTGCATGTTGTACAATCACACTTTTCAATGTTTCAAGATGGTTTTTAAGATTGAGAAATCATTGAGTGAAAAAATATTAATCCTTAAGAAAAGTAATTTATTTGCTGGTTAAAAACATGCTTCTACTTATTTTTAAGCTGTGTGAAGCATTTCTTAAATGCATTAAATCTTTCAACGTTCTACTTTTTCCAAATTTGTGAAACATAGCTTTTCAATAATTAATCAATTTCTTTTCCCTAATAAAAAATAAACATCAAATTTTTTTTCCATACTTATATATTTACAAAAAAAAAAACCTGTACAGAACATACATAGCTGAATCTAATTTACATATACTAACATACATACATATATAAAACACAACATTCAGCAATGCTTTTAAAATTAACCAATAGAATATCAGCAATCTATTGTAAAGGCAACCCTAAGATAATAAATTGAAATTATATATGTAAAATGATAATATTAAAAATACCACAAGCAGTACACAATAAAAAAATAATTGAATGGTTTATTGCTTGGGAGTGTATAAGTTAGAGCATCGGAAGGGACAGATTTGGGTCATCAACCATGATCTCCATAATCTCGTTCTACCCCTGTATCAAATCAGGCAAGCAGTATATTTTTATAAAATCGTATATATATATATATGAATAATAAGAGCATATATAACTTGAATTCCACTTGTTCTGTGCAGTTTAGTATAGTGGCAAATATGATTAGCTAAAGATTTCTGAACAACATTTGGCTGACTACATAAATATATAGTAATCACTCATAAAAGAGTATGGCCATTCGAATTCCAAGAGGAAAAAGTTGTCATAAAAATGAGTTTTGCAATAACTATACAGTCTATATATAACATGCTGGTTCACTTTATTTGATATTTTGTGAAGCTAGAAAACTTTTCTTTATGAAAGTCTCTAATCGTAGCTTTCCAATGTATTCTTTTCTCTGCCATATCTTCCTAATAAAAAAAATCAGTGTAATGACCTTTTGAAATGTCTTTGAGATAATGCTTAAGCAGGGGCTGCCTCTCATGTGAAAACAATGCTCAAGTTCACCATGAAATACTCTTTTAGAAAGTCTTTCATTGTTCATTTGTTTTATGCAGCCAATCCAATGATGGTGTTATTTTACAATGCTGGATTTCACAGTATATCTAGTAAGTTGAAAAATATATTGTTTGATTTTATGATCTTGCCACATAATTTTTAGATTTTACAGAATATCCTTGATGTAATTGACTAAGATATTTATTAGAATAGTTTCAAACTGTAGTTCTAAAAGACAGTAATCAATTGCTGCATATGCTCCGTACTGTCTTATTAAACACACATTTTTGTTGACTATGAGGAAACTCAATTTTAAGCCACATGATAGACTTTGAAAAGAGAAACATAGTCATCTTATCTTTGTACCTAAATGCAATTAGATATCCCAAGGTATTGAGAGTGTAAATATTTTATATTATTCACTTCCATTTTCTTTATTGTGCACATTAACACAAAATTTTAACATTTACTGCATAATAATATTAAGAGATGTTACAATTAAATGTAATTGACTAAGATATTTACTAATGCAGTTTCAAAACTTCTAAACAGATGGTAGTCAATCTCTATACATGTGCTATACTATCTTATTAAACCAATGATGTTTTTGTTGACTACGAAGAAACTTGTTCCAAGCCAATATGATAGAGACTTTGAAAGATAAGAGCAGTCATTTTATCTTTATATCTAAATGTAATTATAAAAGGCAATCTTTATTATCTGTTTAGAATTACAGTTTGAAACTGTGCTAGTAAATATCTTAGTACCTTAATTCTAACATCTCTTAATATTAACATGCACTGTGTTAGAATTTCATGAATGTTAATATGTGTAGTAAAGAAAATGGATATAAAGTGAATAATATAAAATATTCACATTCTCAACCAAAAATACTTATGATTGGCCTATATAATTGCATTTAAATACAAAGATAAAATGACCATTCTTATCATTTTAAAGTCAATCGTATGACTTGGATTGAGTTTCCTCATAGTCAATAAAAACAATATTGGTTTAATATGAGAGTTAAGCAGATATGTAGCAGTTAATTATTGTCTGTTTAGGATTACAGTTTATAACTGTGCTAGTAAATATCTTAGTCAATCTAATTGTAGCATCTCTCAATATTAACATGCAGTAAATGTTAGTAATATAAAATATTCACTCTCTCAATCCAAGCAACTTATGAGTGGCCTATATAATTGCATTTAGGTATAAAGATAAGAGTAGCATTCTTATCTTTTCAAAGTGTCTATCATGTGGCTTGGATCAAGTTTCCTCATAATCAACAAAAATAACTTTGTTTAATAAGACAGTAAACTGCACATGTATAGTTGTTGATTAATGTCTAGAAAAATATCCTTAAATAAAACTTTTCTAATGCCTTTATATTGCACAAATAAGTATCAGATGTCTCGCTTCCATACAATAAATTAGGAAAAGTAATAACTCTATGCTAAATTAGTAGCAGTAATTCTGTTTGATGAAATATTAAATTTACTTACAAATGAAAGCCTTATGGTAGTATAACTACCTGCCATATCTGTAATCTGGGTTTTGAATTCAGGCTTACTTGGACATTTTTTTGGTTTCAGCATGCATAGGATGTTTCTGATTAGCTGGTTCACAAGTTATTTAGTTAACTGACTAAAATTGTTCAGTAAATGGATATCTATCTGTTTGCAATTAGAAAAATAAAGTAAGGATGGAATGTCAGACTAGCTGATGGTTGAAAAACTTGGTGGATAGTGCTTTTTCAGTATTCTCTATTTGAAAACTTATGAAGTAGTTGTATATTTATAAGCTATTTAACTTTTTTTTCTTATTACTGTATATAAAAAATAAATTTTGTTTTAGTAAAAGATAAATAGTTATGACAAATAAGTACAATTGTTGTAACCTATATCAAGAAATCAATTTAGATTCTGGCGCTTAAGGATAATGAAGCACAACTCAGTTATATCACTTTCAGCACCAAATTTCTTATGAATTTGTGAAAAAGTAAATAAATCAATTATCTTTCCACTTTTGAATTCTGATTTCCTATTTCTTGCAGTTAGCTCAAATCTAATTTGATATCAATGTATTTCTTTCTCACAGTTGGAACATCTTTTACATTGAGCAGGATTTGAGTATCAGATAAACTTTTCTAGAGATCTAGGATGAAACTGATTAAGTGGTTAATTGGTTACACTAAATAAAAAAGCTTTCTACAAGTAAAAGATTGAGTCAGGAAAAACGTATCAATTAAGTAAGAGTGAACAATACAAAAATTATATTCATTACGTTTATGAAGGTGAGACGTCTAAAACTCAAAAATTAAGAGATGTTTTGGAGACAGATTTTTAAAGATCAAGTTATATAGCTTCTGTCATCATACAAGTTGTAGTATGCAGTCTTAGAAGTACTAAAATAAATAATGTTTTCATCTGAGATATCCTGTATGGTTTGATATAGTGGTAAACAATAAAAATACTTGAATGGTGTGTTACTTGATAAGTTATAGGATATTTGATGACTGAAAGCAATAGGGAGCTGTGATCTACAGTCCTTTAGCTTTTAAGTTCCATATTTCTACCATTGCATTAAACCTGCAGAATCCTGTCACAGTTAAATGTCTGCAAATAACAAACATACAAAATTATGAAAATATTTTATGGTTTAATTATAAATAAATGACCTTTTTAAAATAATAAAAATAAAAAGTATTTCTTTGTGATATTAGTATATTGTAGATTGCTATAATCTTGTTTTTTTTTTTTTTTTAAAAAAAAAAACAAACCTAATTGAGATAATCCTATATATCTTACATTTTTAACAAATAACATTAAATCTTTACATTACTTTTTAAAAATATGAATTTCTTCTACAGTACAGGCTTTTTCATACCTGCACTTTTGTATGTAATATGTAGTGGGTTTGAACTCAGACTTTCACATGACCTTCAACCATCCATGCTATCTCATACTGCTGATTCACTTGATTACACATATGTCAAAAAGATAAATAATCACCAATATACGTATTTCGAGCCAAACCAGCACTCGTCTGTTGGTCCAGATTACCATCTCCACACATATATACAATCAAAGCTCAGCTTATATTAAGATAGTCAATCTTCATGTTTGAATAGACAGGCTTCAAACTACTCCACCCCACAACTCTTCCACCGTCCATTTCCTTGAAAATCTGATGATGGAATGCTCAAAGCCCACCTTAGTGCCAATCTTCTCATTCTATCCATGTTGACCACAAATCACTCTGACCCCTCATGTACAGGTCATAATCCATTTACATACATATACGAGGGATGGGCAGACCTTAAAGCACTATATTTTGAAATATGACTTTTTTAAATAAATGGTTACAAATCCTGTAAAAATTTAAATGACGTTTATATTTTTCCTGTGACTATCTATGCTTTAAAATAAAAAATGAATGCTTGCAGTGCTTGAGAGATATATAAGATTATGCTTTAAAATAAAAAATGAATGCTTGCAGTGCTTGAGAGATATATAAGATCCACTGTTTGATTTAAAATGAATATGGAAATGTGAATTAAGAAATACACTTTTTATTATAAAATAAATATCCGCGGTAAAGAAGTAGACTTTATAATCTTAAAAAGGATTACTTAGTTATTAATTGAGTTATTTAAAGACGGTATTGATTTATGAATGTGTGCTATTTAAATATGCTTGAAAATTGAGTTGTTTTATTAAATAAATCAAGAAATAAGTAATGGACATTGGAATATTTAAAATGATTTGGACTCGCTGATGAGACTAGATCAGTCTAAACATATCTTAAGGAATCATATTTTTCTTTGTCTACGGTTCTATGTTTAAATAAATATTTCATACTTGCAGTACATTATTTGAATGATTGAGAGATCTAGATTTAAAAAATTTACACTAATTAATAACTATTTAAAATTATTTGAGAAATATGTGTAATTTTATCTGCAATAAATTTTAGTGATTCAAAAAAGTTATTAAGGCAGATGGGTATTGCCTTAGTCTACGCATATTGTTTTTTTCATGAGTCAAAATATTGGCCGGCGAACCCGGGACAACTGCTTGTTAGGGCAGCTGTGCTGACCACTCGGCCGCCAACGCTTGACTAGGCTGCGTTGAAAGCTATAATCTAGAAATTAGACTAGGGAATATTTGAATAGGATAGCATGGATAAGGATTTAAAAGCACAGCCATATACTATTTATTGGTAACTAAAGCTTATACAAGATGATAAAAGTTTAGAGAAAATAAAAGAAACTGAATGAATTTTATTGCACAGGAGTTCAGAAGTTTGAACATCAGAGCCGGAAGTGACAAGACTGGGCCCAGAATTTGTCACTCTGCCATTGCATCAAACCACACAGGCACAGAAATGACAGATTGATGACAATTTGGCATTAGTTTTGATCCCCTGAACAAACTATAATATTTTATTTTTAAGTTATCTTCATTAGCAAAAAAAATAAAATAATCTTACGTCATTAAAAGGTACGCATTTTTCAATATTAAATAATTACATATTCATACAAATAAAAATTCTTTGAAGTGAATCAATAATTAATGAGTAATCTGGTTTTGACATTAAAAGAATGAATAAAATGAATTGATTATTGTTTTTCAAAAAAGCAAAATTATTTTTATGTTTGTTGAATGATTGAATTAAAAATAAATGAAAGCTTAAAAAAATTATAGCAAAATAATGACAAATTTTAAGTCGCAGATCAATTTTTGTTAAAAATGATTAATTAATATTGCCATTTAATTAATTACGACACAAATGATTATTATTTTCTTTCAAAAAAACATATATGAGTGACAGATTCCAAAAATAAATATTGTAAAGTTAAACGTAATTTCATAAGACAAACAATACACGCGTCCCTTATAATTAATCAATTACGTTATTTATGGCAGAGTATGTTGTAAACATGTCGTAATTACTAACACTTCGTTCATTCACTTTATCAGTGATTTATGAAAATGTAAATTTATATTAAAAAGAAAGAGAAAAAAATAAATGCTCCTAAAATACGGAAGACAAAACTTGTCATATTAAGAAAAAAGAATGAGCAAAATATAGTTATTCTAAACGCTTTAAACATATATTTTAAAACAGATCTTTAGCGCAGAATTTTTAACAAATTATAAATTGTTTAAGTATGTGGTTAATACTTCAGTACTATAATATTACAAACTCCAATCCACATAAAAAAAAAAAATGCATTTTAATTATTTAACATGCGTTGGTGTCATAGCGGTTAACATAGCTGCCTTCTAAACAGCTGGGCCGGGTTCGCTTCCCGGTCAACGCTTTGCCTCATAAAAAAAAAACATTAGCTCCAATATTTGTAGACATGATTGAGAGGTTAATTCCATATATTCAAAACATCAGTTTTACATGCAGTACTTCGTGAATTAAAATAATGTCTTTGTAAGCAAGATTAACTCTGAAGAACAGTTAGCTCTGAAGAAAAGGTTGAACAGTAAAAACTTTTTTAACATAAGGAGTAAATAAAGAAATTATATGATGTTAAATATTTTAAATAAGTGATTTTATGAGACTAAAAATTTGCCTGTGCTCATATTACATATAATGAAAGGACTGATATATTAAGCATCAGAAGAAATGTGTTTACAGAGTCAATAATGTAATTAATATCAAATGTTTATATAATCACTATATTTTTGCATTTACAACTCTTCAAATTCAACCACACATCAATGTGTATATATATTTGAACGGCAAAAGACTAAAACAACCAGTTCAATCTTAAAGCCAGAAGTCAAGATGTCAAGTGAGTGATTAAAATCTCTGATAAGAAATAAAAAATTGAAGTGATTGTACTCTTAGAGAAGATATCTTTAAGATTTACTATGCAAATAAAAGTTAAGATAGATAAAAAAAAAACATTATGAGAAAAAAATTCATTACGAAGTAAGGGGGGAAATAGACATGAGAATATAGGTAATTGGTTTCAGTAAGGTACTCTACTCAGATTACCAATAGCATCTAACAGGAGCAGATAATAGAATACATTCAAATAAGAAGCTTAACTTCAAGTAATTAGCAAGCCCTGCCTAAACAAGAGCATCTTTGCAGTATAAGGTTTACCCATCAAGGACTATGTATTGGTGGTTTTGATCTAGTCTTTTACTATCTTCTTTCTGAGTTTTTACCAAAATTGCCTTCAGTCACTTAAATTGGTTTAGGGAATAATCATCATGAACATCTATTCCTATTGGTTCATGTTTCTGCATTGATTATGATGACAGGATTATGTGCATGCAATTAGATTTCAACCCGTCAATTCCATGCAAAGCAATTTAGTGTGCTTCAAAGCATATGGATGATTATATAAAAATATGGTAATTTCATGGATAAGACATGTGGTTTTTTTCCCATTGCAAACATGAATGTAGCAGGCTGAAACCTATTTTCCACCTGCATTCAACACCTATTGAAAGAGATATTGGTCTATTGTATTTAACAATTGTTCTCCAGAAATAAAAAAATGATGTTTTAGCATATGCAATGACACTTTTCATAGAAATTAGCATAAATAAAGTTTTAAAGAATTGCCTAATTTTTTTAGCATATAGTCTTTCTCATCTTTTTATTTTCTACTCCTTTATCATTCATTGAAGGCTCTGATTACAATTATTCCAAATAACACACATAGTTTGTTGCTTGGGAATTCATAAAAAGTTCAAGCACTGGAAATGACAGAACTGGGCTAGTGCCTATGAACTTTGAACTCTAAAGCCTGTCACTTAACCACTGTATCAAACAAAGTATAAAAAATTTATAATTAAAACTAAAAAATGAAAAAAAGGATTAAAAGACCACTCACATTTAAATAGAAGGAGCTCTTTAAGGTCTTTTAATCTATTATCAAAGTTTATTCAACTGAGGAAGGTTCATCAAAATGTTAGCCAATTTTCTAATATTCCCTGGAGGGATATTGTTATGAATTTTACTAAGAAAGCCCATTTCAAACCCATAAAAACATTGTAGGGAACTACAGAAGTGCCTTTTTCAAGAGCTTTTATGGGCATGCAGTACCAATTCATAAGCATATAAGTTGCCATTATGCTTTGGATTTGTAGATTATGAAAAGGCATTTGTTTTTATAAACATTTCTTCAGTGATTAAAGCATTGGATCATCAAGGTATAGATCCAGGATATTGTCATATTTTAAAGAATATTTATAAAAATGCATCAGCAACAATTAGATTACATAATGATACTGGGAAAGTCAACATTGAGAAGGGTGTAAGACAGGGTGACTCCATATCTCCAAAACTCCTTACAGCAGTGTTGTAAGAAGTATTTTGTGGATTAAAATGAGAAGCTAAATGAGTGAAAGTAAATGAAGATTATTTAAGTCATTTAGACTTTGCAGATGATGTAGTTGTTTTTGCAAATAATGCTTTAGAGCTGCAGGAAATATTGCAGAAGCTATCAGATGAAAGTAGGACTAAAGATAAACATTAAAAAGACTAAAGTAATGTTTAATGGATTTTTTTTCAAAATATAAAAATAAAGATTGCTTATGATGAGTTAGAAGAAGTTAACAGCTACAAATACCTTGGTCAGATTATTAATACAGATGAAAACATAATGGATGAAATTAATCATAGAATTAAACTTGGTTGGAGGGTTTTTGGTAGAAATAACTTGATACTAAAAGGAAATACATCTATTTGTTTGAAAAGGAAGGTTTTTAATAAATGTGTTTTACCAGTTCTTACTTATGAATCTGAGACTTGGACACTTAATAGAAGAGCAAAACAGAGACTTCAGACAACTCCAAGAAGTATAGAGATATGCATGTTGGGAGTAACAAGAAGAGATCGAAAATGCAATATATGGGTAAGAGAACAAACAGGTGCTACTGACCTCGTTGAAAAAATTAAAAGACTGGAGTTGGGCTGGATATATTGCTAGAAGAGATGATAATAGATGGACATTTGAAATTTTAAACTGAATTCCAAGAGATTGTAAGAGACCACATGTGAGATGGATGTATGAAATAAGAAAGTGTGCAGGGGTGATGTGGAGAAGAGAAGCTAAAGAGTGGAGATGGATTGAACTTGGAGAGACCTTCATCCTGCAGTGAATTGATAATAGTTGATGATGATAAGCTTCTGAGGGCCGCCAGTATCAGTTCTTAATTATCTGCACAAAATTTCTGGTTAAAGATAATTTACAAGCATGTATATATACATGCCGTATGCATACACTGAATTTATTGATGTTTATTTATCATTTAATTTTGGGTTCATTTCAAATCACCTATGTATATTTTAAAAAATCTTAGTTATCAAGAAATTTTAAAATCAAAGGAGTGAAGATTTTATAAAATATGTTAAATCCTCTTGGCTAGAGACTGGTTATGTTAGAAAAATTCTTTTTGATGTCTAAAAAGAAAAAAAATACTTCTTCTCTATAAATACAATATCAAAAAGATAAATAAAAGTTACAAAGGAAAAAATCATGACATGAAAAAAATAGATAATTGTTTCTTTTTAACTTAAATAAATTTCTGCCATTTTCTTTTTTTTTTTTTCTGGTATAAATGTGTTCATAAAAATACTTATATTCTTTGCACCCATTAATAAGGAAAAAAAATCATAGTTTCACGAGTGAATTTAAAATAAATTTGCACCTAAAAATATTGTTAAAAACAGCCTAGATGGTTAGAGTTTCACTTTAAATTCAATATGCACAAATCTAAAAGTCATATTTGATTCCAATACTAGTGTTCTCTTGGTCAAGCCAGCAGCAACTGAAGAGGAGAGGAGAATAATATCATTGAAATATAATGTATATACTAATCTATACACTATTAGAGTTGTATGTATTTGAAAAGTTCAAATAAAGTTTAAATTACTATTAGTTGATAAAAGTAGAGTAACATATAATTACTACTAAAATGCCACTATCACAAACTTTCAGTTAAACACACATTTTTTAAAATGATATATGGGTAGGGAGCAAGATAATTAAAAAAAAAATTACAAGAATACTATTAAAATATTTATACAATATTATTTTTATTTTATACTAATGTTTATTTTAATTGCAGTGAATCTGTGAACTACATTGTATCAATATATATACAACTTCATTTACATACTACCCCCCCCAAAAAAAAAAATAAATAAATAAATAAACAAACACACACACACATATATAAACATTAATATTTGTAAATTTAATACTTTTTATGATATACGAGCAGCCATTTTTCAATCTCCGAGAACCACACACAATCTTATTAAAAGTAAGTAAATTAAAATTTATAAGTAAATGTTACATTATGCCAGCAGTTGTTTTTATTGTCTCACACCATAAATGATTATGTTTATTAATAAAATGTCTTCAGCTTGTATTGAAAGGACATACATTTTGTTCTTTTATTATCATTTCCAAATTTGATGTAATGTGTTTTGCATAATAAAATGTTTTCTATAAGAACACATTTGAAGTTGATACTGACTTAGAAACATCAAAACAATTAGAAACATCACAATTTCTTGATAAAGTGATTACTATTACATTTTTATAAGAGAGAGAAAAAAGAATATTCACCCAAACATTTTTAATCAAATTCTTCACTATTCATTTTATTTAAGAAATAAAAATATGGTAGAGCAATTTTTTTTTTATTCTTATTTTTTCAGTGAATAAAAGAGTGAATTCAAATGCAGTAAAATATATGTAATTTATGTTACCTCAATTTATTATTAATAGTCTAACTATATGAGGAGAAACCCAAAAATAATTGGAATCATTCTCTGATTTGCATGCCTGTTGTAGTATATACTTCTGCGGTTATATGCATCTTGCAAGAACCCTTCTGCATCAGTCTGCTAAATGACCATCATGTGTAATCATGGTGTAATATAACACATTTTTCTATAAAGTGCATTTTTATCAATTTTTTATAATGGCTGAAAAGTTTGACAATGTAAAATTCTGTTTTCGTTTACAGAAAATGACGAGAAAAGTTGTAATGCTTGAAAAGGATTATAAGAAAGCTCATATCATAAAAACATAAGTTTATGAGTGGTTTAATTGAAATGTTAGACTTGCCACATCCCTAAAAAGCATCATAAATCCAAAGTTCAAAACAATGCTGATTTTTTTTTTTTAAATACACATTTTTCTCTCAAATTTAGTTCATAATGGTCTGGCATTTTATCTGCAAGTTTTGAAACATTTACATGATGTGGGAAAATGTAAACATTCTGTTTTGTGACAAAAGGAAAGAATGCAAGCTCCACTTCTATAAAATGTCATCTCTCAAAGCCTTGAATGTAGAATGCTTTTTAATTAAATTGAGCATGAGTCAGCTTATCTATCCGCTGTATTTGCTTGATATCGCTTTGTGCAATTTTTTTAAAAATCTCTCCAATGAAAAAAATGTCACTTTTTTTCCAGATTTAGAAGTAGGGGGGAAAAATTGACAGAGGCATTAAAAGGCATGTATTTGGAAGTATTTCCAGACTACTTTGAAAAAAAAAAAATGGGTGCAATGCATCAAATGGATAATAATTTGAAAAATATTAAAAATAAATAAACAATTTTTAATTATAAAATTATTGTTAATTATGCCCCCCCCCATATTATTATTTTTTAAAAAATTTGTTTACACTATAATCTTAATTTATATATGCATGTTGAAAAATATACTTAATAACTTTCTCCATACAATATTACCATCTAGTGCAAGGTGTAATAATCAATGGATGCTAGAAGGTTAAGGCACAAAATTTTTTATCTAGTGCCTACTCATTCAATATCTCCAGACTAGTTTCTAGCTTATGGCTTTAATCAGTGAAGAGCCTTGGATCTGAGCACTTTAGATCTAATGTACCTTCAAAAAATCTACATTTAGTGTTCTCAGATCCAAGGATTTTCACTGATGAAAGCCATAAGTTAGAAATTAGTCTGGGATATTGGATGAGTAGGCACTAGATAGGGATTTTGATGCATTATTAACTTTATAGCATCCATTGACTACTAAGACTTACACTAAGTGGCAATATTGTATGGGAAAAAATGCTACTGGGTTAACATATTGTATAATCATAAGAAATGGTGGGCATGTCATTCAATAAATAATACATATTCTATTTTAATCAAAGTTTATCAATAAAATATGAGCTATTATATGTGATCTATGTATGTGAGAGCGGTTTGAAACAAAATATAGCGGTCAGAATTCCACTGTAATTGCTTTAGAATAATAATAATAAAACCTTTCTACGTGTGTATTTGCATATATATATAGATAATAATTAAATAATTATTTTAAATATTAAAAATGTAATTTATTAGAAAAATAAAAAAAATAGAAATATTGTCTGAGTATTGATTATATATGAGAAATATTTATATCGTTTATTTAATTTGGTTGCAAAGAACATATATATTTATATAAATTGAAGCTAGTCAATATGTGCCAGTCATTATATGTAGAAAATATTAGATTATATCAGCTTGAAAAATTGTTTAAACTCTTATAAAAAATATTATTTTATTTTATCAGACTTATAAATATTGGAATTTATTTAATCTATAAACTGGCATAAAAAAATCAAATCAAATCATTTTGATTGGCTGTTAGTGATTAACCAAGGGCTCTGAAAGCATAATATTTAAACACGAGTGGAAGGAAAGTATTATTTATGAATAAAATTTTTTTATTAAATAATATTTATTATAATGAATGTCTCTGAATAAATTTAAAATTTCATGAAATAAGCAATGAATTTTATAATTCTTCAAAGCACTGCAAATGCTTAATTTACCATTGAAAAGTATATATAAAGCAAAAATTTTGCATGCAAGACTATACAAAAGGAGTCGGAATAATAAATTTTATATAGGCCAATAAATTTAAAAGATAATTTTTATTATATATAAATGAAACATAATGGAGGAAATTAATCATAGAATTAAACTAGGCTGGAGTGCTTTTGGTAGAAATAACTTGATACTAAAAGGAAATATGCCTATGTGTTTGAAAAGGATGGTTTTTAACAAATGTGTTTTACCAGATCTTACTTATGGATCTGAGACTTGGACACTTAATAGAAGAGCAATACAGAGACTTCATACCACTCAAAGGAGTATGGAGAGATGTATGTTGGGAGTAACAAGAAGAGACCGAAAACGCAATGTATGGGTAAGACAACAAACAGGTGTTACTGACCTCATTGAAAAAATTAAAAGATTGAAATGGAGTTGGGCTGGACATATTGCTATAAGAGATGATAATAGATGGACAATTGAAATTTTAAACTGGATTCCAAGAGATTGTAAAAGACCCAGAAAGAGACCACATGTGAGATGGATGGATGAAATAAGAAAATGTGCAGGGGTGTTGTGGAGAAGAGAAGCTAAAGATCGGAGAAGATGGATTAAACTTGGAGAGACCTTCATCCTGCAGTGGATTGATAATGGTTGATGATGATGATGATATATATAAATGATTTAAATATATTTATAAATAAATACTATTGTTGTAATAAACACAAATATTAGATAATTTATGCTATTGTTTTTACAATTATTTACAAAGTATCATATTTTGAATATATAATTTAAAATAATCAATCTTAAACAGAATTGAAATAGATAACTAGAAAAAAAATCCATCAAACCAGGCTTTCGTTCTTTATTGGAATCTTATCAAGATGTTTCTTTCCTCTTTTACAATCACATTAGCGGACATTATTTATATTATACTACACTAAACATAAATAGAATATATATATATATAGTGCCCTTGTCTGTAGGTCATAATAAGGTAGAAAGGCCAATTACTAAAAAATTTTAAATTTTAAGTTATATTTGTATGATATATAAATAATAGTAGGATAATTAAATTTTATAGTACAATTTAAAGCTGAAAATACCTGGTATATAAAAATGTAATAGATTATTTTAAGAGAAAACAGTTAAATAAAACTTAATAATATTCTTGCTTATGGTTGTAAAAGCTGGCCATATAAAATAATACAGCTATTAATAGTTAAAAGTATATTAATAATTTGAATATAATATTTTTAAAAACTAATAAATTAAATAAATACTATATGCAATGTATAATTGTATTTAATAATCAAAATTAATAGAGTATATTTTAAAATAAACTTTGGGATGGTGAGAATTGTATTTGGTTCTACAAGTTTAAATCATTTTCCAAATTTTTTATAAAATGTATTAGTTTTGGTAATTTAGACCGAGACGTAAATAAATAAAAAATCATTTGATAAAGTTAGTAAACACGTGACTGTATATTATATACCTTCACACACACGCTTGTTAAAAGAATAATAAAGTTTGTGAATTTGAAACTAGATATAATTGCCATCGATCAATTAAAATAAGAGTTAAAATATTAAATATTGTTTTAATAATTGTTTTTAAAGTTTAAATAATTTTGATAAAACTAAAATTGAATTTAAAAAAAATAATAGTCTAAATAATATTTAAGACATTACGTCATCAATTCTTTATTTTAAAAGTCTAATCTGTTATATAACTAAATGTGTAAATTTGTTCGCGCTAAAAAGTCATTAACCAATCAAAGGGGGTAAATTGGCAGACAAAAATATAAGAATTATACAAAGCGGGGGGAGAAGTAATGTGAAAGTGAAAGAGAAAGTAACATATTTTTTTAGCTGATAACACCGTAGCTGGAAAAGTGATATAAATTTAAAATTTAGTATTTATTTTAAAAGTTTTTTTTGTAACATATAATATATTTTGACTGCCTCGACATGAATTGCTAATTTTAAAAGTTATCTTACCAGGGAATTTTATTCGAATTTAACCAAAAGCCTACAGTAAAATGGAAGTACAAGGAAAAATACCTAAAAATAGTGCTAAGGGAAAAATATTTGGAAAGTACCTTAATACAGATTTATTTATGCTCAACCAGAAACTTATTTTTGTCACTCAAAGAAATATAATTGGGACGCTATGTGAGAATTTAAAAGAGAAGTTACTTGCCGTCAGGAAAAAATTATGACGCACAATTTATAAGGCTACTTTGAAGTTGTTTTATTCTTCTCTATGAAAAATATTTTATATGCGTTTTATTATAAAGAAAAATTATGATGAAGAAAGAATGTTTGTCTTTTAAAGAAAAACATTATTAAAATATATAGTTCAGAATTTTAAATAAAGAAGAAAAAGTTATAGAATAATATGAAAGTGCTATGATGTATTTTATGGAAAGGAGTCGAAAACTTTATCTAATTAAGAAAATATTATAAAGTATTCAATGGAAGAAATGTTTGATCTGAAAAATATAAAATTAAATTACTTAATGAAAATGGATCCAGGAAAACAGAAAAATTTACTGAATATTAAATAAAGTACCTAGTAGATGCATCGGAAAAGGCGCGGGAAAAGACTAGCAGACAATATTAGAGGAGATATCAAGAATTAATAATTGTATACAATATTGTGAAAAACAAGGATTGTTGTCTATGAAGATTTATCAAACAGAGTAGTAATTGTTTTATTTTAAAGTAGAACATTAAGTGACTGAAGAAGAAATAAAATATTTTTTTTTTAGCTTTAATATGAACAGTTCAAGAAAGTTTGATGAAGAAGTATCGTAAATATAATTTAAATATTTTTATTAATTTATTTTAAAATATAAAATGTTATGTGAGATTAGGGAAAACATATAAACATAATTTCCGTAATATTAAAAAATTAAATATAATAGCTTAATAGAATGATAGAAATATTGTTTTAAAAATAAAATGTATGTATGGAAGTTTTATATCTACAAGAATCAATGGGATGGTGAAGCCTACAAAACACGATCGAGAAGATAAAGATCGTTTTGGTAATTTTGATATTTATTTATAATGCATAATGTATTTTTTTTAGATCATCTATTGATTAAGAATGATGTGTGAAAGTTTAAATTCTATGTACACATTTTATACAACATTAAAACATATTATGAGATAGGAGTAATTTTAAATATGCATGCAATAAGTTATTTAAAGTATAATTAATAATATAAGTTATCAGAACAATTGTGTGATTCTTTTGAACTTTCATGTAATAAAGTATTCAGATATTTTAAAATAGTTTGTATATGATAAATATACGAGAAAAGTAGTAAAAGATTTTCTTAAAGAACAGCGATATAGTTTTTGAAATAAAATGAATTTTATTATTGTTAGAAATGCAGATAGGAATTTGTCGATGTACTGTATAGAAAAATCATGAGAAATAAGATCGGATAGTGACTTGGTAGTACTGGAGGAGAGGAAACCAAGATGATGTTTTGTTAAGAAATAGGAAAAATAAAGTATTTGGATCATAGTTAGTTTGTGTGATTTCAGTATAGCTAACTAAGCCCTATCACTGAACACATATATTTTTGGACAGTGTTTTTGCGTATCTTTAAACTTTTTGATGTTATATAAAGCTGAAGAAATAGCTTTAGCATCACTCCTATAATAGAGGTTGGTAGACAGATAAAGGTCACTCCTCTATAGTGTCTTTAAATTCACTGTGCCATTATTGTCAAGGTTTATGACGGATTATATTCTAGTTATAATTTTGATCCTGTGCATCTATTTTCGCTATCCTTGTTTCGTGAATCTGCATCGTCAGAAAGATATTTTCAAAGAAATAATGAATAAAATAGAATTGAAGATGTTATCATTTATGTAAGAATAATTTATTTGCTGGAATGTTTAGAATTGTGTAATTTTAAAAGTGAAAGTACAAAATATCATAAAGAGAGAAAGAATCATATAATACAGTTTATAAATTAATTCGGAAATGAATATAAGATTTTAAAGAGAAATCTAAACAAAGTTTTTTTTATTTTAAAAGTGATAATGAAATTTTAATGTTTAAAATAATATTGGAAAATAAATATTGCATATTTATTAAGAAAATAATTCAATAGTGTGTAATAAACATATACTTGTGCATGGTATGTTAATAGTTGTAAATATCATCCGAAGTAAGGCTTAAATGAGTATATTATGATTAATAAACATCGGATAATGAACTATAAAACTTAATACCAAATGTAGAAGAATGTCTTTGAATTTAAGGGATTCCATACTACTAATATAAAACTAGAGTTTTATTATTTTGTATAAAGTTTACTACGAATGTAATTTGTAAAATTAAAAAATATAATTTTTAAATAGTAGGGATACAAAGTGTTAATGATAATTATATAATAAATACATTCTGTAACAAGCTAAACTATAATAAGAAATCCAATAATAATAATACTGTATTTTCTTAAGCATTTAAAAGATAAGAGTTAACTAGAAAAATAAGTAGAAGTTTGATTTCATTTTTTATAAACTAGTAAAATAATTTTGTGATAGGAGAGTAAGGATATCCATGTACATAATGTAAAATATTGTTATTTGTTTATGTTATTAATAAACTTTGTTGTAAATTTATTTTAAAGCTTTGTGTCTTCGTTGTTATTTCTCCACATGGATGCATGATATCGCAATACACTTATAATTGCAACAGACATATAGTGGTTTGCACAAAAGGTAAACCTAAAGTGTTATAATAATTTTGAAAATTTATTTATATGATAAAATTAAAAGATCATAATTATATTATTTATTGGTCATAAGTTGGTTGCCACAATGTTACATTAAATATATGCTAATGTTGCCACACGTATTTTGTTGTCAGATTATTAAAATACTACCACGCACGTAATTATTTATTTATTTAGGAAGTAATAATACTTATATTATACTATTGTTGTTATTATTATTATTTATTATTGTTAGTTACTGAGTATTGAATTTATGACATAAAATTCCCTTTTCATAGTTTACTACCGTAATTTTAAATCAGTTAAAATACAATTTATGAACCTGAGATTTTATTTTATTTTATTTATTCTATTTATTTACTTAATTTTATTTAATTGAGCTAGATTCTTATTACAAAGAATATTAAGACATGATTATTATTTTAGTCGTAGTGAAAAGAGCTTAGAAAGTCGTAAGAATACTATAAGTTAGTTATTTAGTATAGTAAAAGGGGGAATAGTATTCTTATGCCATTGGGATAGTATCATGTGGATAATATCTCAATGTAGTCTATCTCGTTCTCCGTGTCGTCACTCCATGTCTCATGAAAATAATAAATATTTGTTAATATATTTTTAGAAATATAACTGTATTTGTATTTTGAAAATTAGAGCTAGTAATCATTTTAATTAATGCTGGATATTTCATTAATACTTATTTGTGAACTGAGCTAGAACCCGTAAATTTAAATATATTATAAATTTTGGAGTGGACGATCGAGACGGTGGGGGGGGGGAGAGAGGTTAGAATATATATATTATTATTATTAATAATTACTAGTTATTATTAATAATTACCGGATCTTTTGGTCAAAGTGATAAAAAATATATAAAAATCACATTGACCAGGTAATTATTAATAATTATCAGGGTCAAAGTGATAAATAATACATATAAATCACATTAACCAGGTAATTATTAATGATTACCAATAGGAGTCTGGTAAATGTAATAAAAATATATAGTATAAAATTATTTATTATTTCAATATTTAGTGATTTTTTTATTTATTGTTTGTTGTTTTATGTATCAAATTATGATAAAATAATACAAATAAGAAATACAAAACAAATAGGAAAACTTTAATTAGGTAAAACTTTTACATTTTTATGAAATTACAAGCTTTTGTGGCATTTATAATTGCAAAGAATTTTTGATTATTTACATATGCAGCAATATGAGTCACAATCACCTGTCCAGTTGCAATGTTGGAATCCTTGACCACCTAAATTGAAATTCCTATGAGCACACTCTCTTAAACTTATTTCCATATTTGGAACATCATTAATTGAAATAAAATTTTCCTCGCAGACTGTAAATTCATTCCTGGCATAGAATTGGTTTAAGGTGCCATATTTTGTACTGAGTTTATATAAGTTATTATTTTTAATAGACATTATAACAGCAATAATATTCCAGTTATCAGCTTTAATCCTATCTACATCTAATGTCCTTATACGAATGCATTTTCCTACATTTTTAAATGGAAATTTAGTCTTTGAAAATCATAATTTCTCAGCTTGCTTATTCAGACTGTCATTGGCAGAGTTTTAAGCTTCTTGAATTTTTTCACAGATTTCATCAAGTGCAAAAGAAGAATCTTCTTTGGTCTATTCATTATTTTCCATATGGCCACTATTTCTTCCTTTATTATCTTCCATGTCATTTGGCAATATTTCAGAAAAATGTGGTTGATCTATGGTTTGGTTAACATTCTCATTTATATTTTTGTTCAGATCTCCACTAATTATTAACTGCAAGTTTTCCACATCATTATTCTCTGCTGTAAAAGCACAATCCTCTTCTGAGACAATTATTTGGAATACAGCATCAATCACTATTGGACTGATCTTTTAAATATCATCTCAAGGTCTTCTTTACTAGTGATTTCTGGTAAAGTTTCAACTGGAAAGTATGCTTTCAGACCTACTGCAGATTTACAACCAAACATAGCCTCATATGGATGGTGGCCTATTCCAGAGTTATAGGCTCTATTTTTCATAAATTGAATGAATTTTAATCCTTCCAACCATTTGGTCATATTGTTTGCTTCAAGCCAGTTAGGTAACATATTTTCAATGTCTTGATTTGCTCTTTCAAATGAATCTTGTGATTGTTTACGTCTCGGTTTTCCATGAATGATTTTAAGTTCATTCCACAGACTTCTTTAATAATTCTATTTGCAAATTCTCAGCCATTGTCACTTTGCAAGTTTCATGGTGCTCCAAATATTGTAAATGTATCCAATAATTGGTAAGTAACTTCCTTGGCATGTTATGTTTTTAAAGATCATAGTTGAACAAATTTTGTGAAATGGTCTTGATAAACCATTATAAATGTATAACCCCCATTTGTTTGTGATTGCATGTCTATTAGATCAACCTGACATCTTGAATTGAATTGACTGCTTTTAACTGGTTTCACAATGAGCCCTGTTTTTGGAACCCTTACTTTCTTTTGACAGGGTTCGCAAAGACTTAAATATACCCTAACATGTTCCATGGTAATGTTCTTATACTTTGACTTAAGCTCTTTCATCATCTTGTTTCACCCAACATGACCCATTGTGATATGAATGTCATGAATTAATTAAAAATTCTCTTCCAAAAAAATGTAATATATAATTGATTCATTTTCATTTTTAACTGGTACACTGAGTTTTTCAATATTTCCAATTTTTACAATGTCATATTTTGATAAACATTGGTATTTTGCAGGTGATTTGCTGGAAAATATTCTCTTTTAAGCAAAAATGAATAATATTCTTCTCTTGTAAATAACTAATGATTTTTTTTTCTTTTTCAATTTCAAATTATTCATTTGATCATCAAATCATTTCTTCATTATGTCTAAAACCGCCATTATACTTATGGGTAATATAAAAGTAATGAAAATGCAAAAACACTGTCAGACACACTAGACATAACTAAAAAACACACTCTTCCAATAATGTAGTAATCAGAACTAAATGAATAGTTAAAACACAACAATAATATAACTCCTTCTTTCCTCTGGAATATGGAGAAACTGCATGAAATTTATTAAATTTAATGTTGATCGCAAATCTAATGGTATTGAAATGTATTAAATTTACCATTGGCAATCACTAATTATGAGTAACTACTAGTTCATGTGATAATTTTTAAAAAATTAATCACTCTGACTGTCTTATTTGGTTATTATTAATAATAAATGGTAATTATTAATACAAACTGATTAATCACTTCGATTGTGATATATATATATTGTAACGATATATAAATATGCCGTTACATTAATTTCAAATAAAAACTTAAAAGTTCGCAAATAAAAGTAAAAAACTAAACGCTAAAATTAAAATATTGTTAAACGTATATATTCGCACAGATGCTAAACTTTAAAAATATTTTTTTCATAAACAAAAAAAAAAAAGTATTTGAACGTATTTTTTTTTAATAAAAAAATACAAGGTTGAAATATAAAAATATTTTAATAAAAAAAATAACGTAAGTTAAAGTAAAAACAGGTATTAATTAATTCCTGTAATCTATAAATGGAAATGATTGTTTATTAATTATCTAAAAGCTGTGTAATTAAAAAGTCAGATGAAAAGTTAGATAAGAGAAGAAAGAAATTTTAGCTTGACCAATGGAAGCACTAAGCCTTGGCTTGGACCCTAACGAAAGTGATCGACTAGTGACGTTTTGTTCATTGAATCCTTGTGGATAATATAAAAAGGGAAATACAGTTTTTTCGGACAGTTCCAGCGTTGTGCGTTTGAGAGATGTGGTATGACGCACATACAACACTCTCTATAAAAAAAAAAAAATGAAAAGACTGTGATACCTTGAACCAGCTATTGCCATCTCCAGAACATTACCTTCCAACGGAGGCGTCGCGGGAATTGAAAGCAGAGGCCTGACTCTTCTACCATAAGCTATATGAAATGAACAATTGTTAAAATCAATTAAGAACTTTCGTCAAGTTTTACAAATTGATAAACAAGCCAACTGAAATGTTAAAACGGACTCTTATCTGACTTTTGTAAGTTTTTAAATCAAATTAATAATGTTTAATTTTATATGTTTTCCGATTGATAAACATCATTTCCATTTTTTTTTTCCTTATTGTAAAGATTATTTAAATGTATGAAATTTAAGTTGTTTATAGACGCTTGCATGGATTCGTTTGCAGTTAATTATATTTTGGTTTTCATATTTGATCAAAATATATAGACATTCGATAAATAATGATACCTTACAGTGAGTATCTAAAATGTATTTATTCGGATGTCTTTTAAGTTATTGGTGACAACGCAAGTATCTTATGGTGAATACTATTGGGTTACTTATAAGTTTCCCTCTGCGATTGTCGGTATCAATAATTTTGTATTTTGATCGTTTATGTTTATTTTGAAATGTTTTTTGACCGTGGAATCTATGTAATCGATCTATACCCAACATTTTTAAACAAATCTGTGCGAACGTATTTAAATATTAAAATTAAGTCGGGCGTGAATGGCTATATAGTTTGTAAAGTTATATTAAGGGAGGGTAATCTTAGGTTATTCATTTCGTAGTTGAATTGGTTCAATGGATTGGATATATTTGTGTAATTAGTAGATGTAGTATGAGATCCGCTACAGGCAGGATTATAGATATACGCCACACACCCTCTGTTTGCCTATGGATGGGTTTGTAAGTCGGCAGAAGACCGCAGCCCATTCCTATGGAGTTTTTTGTTTATCGATCTACTTGCCAACAGATGTCACATTCCTGTTGGTGGAGAGTCAATCTCTTCTCTATTTCTACTTATTGTTCAGATGTACATTCCTGACAATATAGTATTTTGTGTTGTCGTATCATGCTACATTGAATACATGAATGTATCAGATGGATTGGCGCCAGTTGATTGCAAAATTTGTTGCTTAAGGTTAAATCAGGGAAGAATATTTTCCTTTCAAATGCAGACCTATGTAGTCCATTCATACTCGGCCCTCTAAATAAATAGTAAACTCATTATTTGCAATCTACTTAAATTTAGAATTAAAGATCAATATAAAATTATAAACGTTAAATTTATTCCTCAAAATTTAAATATTATTTTATATGTGCGTAAATAAATATTGTTATGTGTTAATTTCTGGCAGTGGCTTTTATTCTTTTATATTTAAGATATAAAATTTATAGATTTTTATCTCTGCGTCTCCGCTGAGCTAGTGACTTGGGCTAACGGTTGGAATATTTAAAGAAAGTGGAATTTTAACAGCGCGTATCTGCCTACTCTATAAATTTTTCTAGGCTCAAATGCCTAGATGGCACCCTTGTAATGCAGATATTGTTTTTGCAGATAGATTCGATCTTCACATTCATTTCGATCGTTATAATTGTCGGAAATTTCATCTTTCAATTCCCCTTCTCAGGGTCAATCTCTGAGGTAAGGCCAGGTTAGCACGTAAGACCCCCGCCATTCCTGAACACAATGTTCCTTTTCACGCAGCATTGCGATCGGTTACAGGGTACCGGCGTTTGTCGCAAGAACCCTGAAGTTATTTCATCCATCCGCAGAGCGACTTTTCCTATTATTGTTTACCTGTGCCATAGCGCATTGGTAAAATCTTATTTCAGCCAACTCTCCCACCTTAACATAACGCTTTCAGCATTCTGAAAATTTTCTCTCGAAAGCCATGTTCTATCGATCATTACTTGAGCTGGTTTATGCGCTCGTTATTAAATTATATATGGGTATTTTAGTAAATAAATTCATGATCAAAGTTTAATATAATTATTTATATACCAGCCACAAATGTAATAGGATTTGGCTTATCGAGATTTATAGACATAACGTAGTGATTAATTATGTATTAATTGAAAAGCAACTCATAAGATGGGCACATGTCAAACCCATTTATGAAAATTAAATGAAAGTATTTATCTAAAGCTATTTTGAATTGTATAAAAATTATTTATATAAAGCTATTTATAATTGTATATAAAAAGAGAATGTGTTCTCTTATCCACCCAATGTTTGTACATTCGATGCTGAAATGTGTAAAACTGATCAATTTCATGCCAATTGTAGATAAATATATAATTAATTTAATGTATTTCGTTCTCTGTCTCATTATTGATTTAATTCAATCCAATTCTAATTATCCTTTATAGTCTATATATGTGAAAACTATGCATTAGGTTAAATTAAATTTAGTGATATTTTAGTCAATTAAGAACCTTTCTTTTATTCATCAGAGTCTTATTGCTTCTCCGTGACCTATGTCGGCCGTGTGGAAAGGGGTATACTACGTGTAATTTCAAGGTGGTCATTCGTAGGGTCTTGAGTCTTGGAATCCTGGCTTACGAGTTGAAGTGCGGTCGGACTCGGGATGTTACAGTCCTAGTCTGGTCAGCTTCGGTCTCTTTTGTTTGGATTCTGAGTTCTGTTACGCGAATGTACAAACTTGACTGTTACATAGTATTTTTTTTTTTTCACCAATCGGAATGAAAGTGAAGATCGAAACTAACCGCAAAAACAATATCTGCACTACAAGGGCGCCATCTAGGCATTTGAGCCTAGAAAAATTTATAAAGTAGGCAGATACGCGCTGTTAAGATTCCACTTTCTTTAAATATTCCGACCATTAGCCCAAGTCACTAGCTCAGCGGAGACGCAGAGATAAAAATCTATAAATTTTATATCTTAAATATAAAAGAATAAAAGCCACTGCCAGAAATTAACACATAACAATATTTATTTACGCACATATAAAATAATATTTAAATTTTGAGGAATAAATTTAACGTTTATAATTTTATATTGATCTTTAATTCTAAATTTAAGTAGATTGCAAATAATGAGTTTACTATTTCTTTAGAGGGTCGAGTATGAATGGACTACATAGGTCTGCATTTGAAAGGAAAATATTCTTCCCTGATTTAACCTTAAGCAACAAATTTTGCAATCAACTGGCGCCAATCCATCTGATACATTCATGTATTCAATGTAGCATGATACGACAACACAAAATACTATATTGTCAGGAATGTACATCTGAACAATAAGTAGAAATAGAGAAGAGATTGACTCTCCACCAACAGAAATGTGACATCTGTTGGCAAGTAGATCAATAAACAAAAAACTCCATAGTAATGGACTGCGGTCTTCTGCCGACTTACAAACCCATCCATAGGCAAACAGAGGGTGTGTGGCGTATATCTATAATCCTGCCCATAGCGGACCTCATACTACATCTACTAATTACACAAATATATCCAATCCATTGAACCAATTCAACTACGAAATGAATAACCTAAGATTACCCTCCCTTAATATAACTTTACAAACTATATAGCCATTCACGCCCGACTTAATTTTAATATTTAAATACGTTCGCACAGATTTGTTTAAAAATGTTGGGTATAGATCGATGACATAGATTCCACGGTCAAAAAACATTTCAAAATAAACCTAAACGATCAAAATACAAAATTACTGATACCGACAATCGCAGAGGGAAACTTATAAGTAACCCAATAGTATTCACCATAAGATACTTGCGTTGTCACCAATAACTTAAAAGACATCCGAATAAATACATTTTAGATACTCACCGTAAGGTATCATTATTTATCGAATGTCTATATATTTTGATCAAATATGAAAACCAAAATATAATTAACCGCAAACGAATCCATGCAAGCGTCTATAAACAACTTAAATTTCATACATTTAAATAATCTTTACAATAAGGAAAAAAAAAATGGAAATGATGTTTATCAATCGGAAAACATATAAAATTAAACATTATTAATTTGATTTAAAAACTTACAAAAGTCAGATAAGAGTCCGTTTTAACATTTCAGTTGGCTTGTTTATCAATTTGTAAAACTTGACGAAAGTTCTTAATTGATTTTAACAATTGTTCATTTCATATAGCTTATGGTAGAAGAGTCAGGCCTCTGCTTTCAATTCCCGCGACGCCTCCATTGGAAGGTAATGTTCTGGAGATGGCAATAGCTGGTTCAAGGTATCACAGTCTTTTCATTTTTTTTTTTATAGAGAGTGTTGTATGTGCGTCATACCACATCTCTCAAACGCACAACGCTGGAACTGTCCGAAAAAACTGTATTTCCCTTTTTATATTATCCACAAGGATTCAATGAACAAAACATCACTAGTCGATCACTTTCGTTAGGGTCCGAGCCAAGGCTTAGTGCTTCCATTGGTCAAGCTAAAATTTCTTTCTTCTCTTATCTAACTTTTCATCTGACTTTTTAATTACACAGCTTTTAGATAATTAATAAACAATCATTTCCATTTATAGATTACAGGAATTAATTAATACCTGTTTTTACTTTAACTTACGTTATTTTTTTTATTAAAATATTTTTATATTTCAACCTTGTATTTTTTTATTAAAAAAAAATACGTTCAAATACTTTTTTTTTTTTGTTTATGAAAAAAATATTTTTAAAGTTTAGCATCTGTGCGAATATATACGTTTAACAATATTTTAATTTTAGCGTTTAGTTTTTTACTTTTATTTGCGAACTTTTATTAAGTTTTTATTTGAAATTAATGTAACGGCATATTTATATATCATTACAATATATATATATATTATAATTTAAAAGAAATGAAGATTAATAGTAAAAAATGGATATCTATTCCATTTATTTCAAATCCACAAGTAAAATTTTTTAAGGAGTTATATAAGAATGTATTTAATGTTTCATTCTACGTTCCAAACAATATTAATAAATTAGACAATAATTCTAAGGATGTCATACCTGTCAAGCAAAAAAGTAATGTCATATATCAAATTTTTTGTGATTGTATGCTGTCATATATAGGTGAATCTAGGTGCAGTATTGAGAAAAGATTGAAGGAACATGAATTGTTATATAAGCGTGTAAAAAATAAAAATAATGGTGATTTAATATCTCCTTCGGTTTTCTTTGATCACGAAAAAACACGTAAATATAAATTTAAATTTAATTTTGAAAATGTGAAAATTCTTCATGAAGAGAGAAACCATAGTAAAAGAAAAATTAAAGAGGCAATTTTTATAAACAGGAATAAAATGCATTTAATAAATCGACAAGCTTCTAACATTAAAATACGAGATTCGTGGAATTTGAATTGATGACGTTTGCTTCCGCTTTTGGTTTTTGAATTTAATGGCAGTTGAGGCAGGTTAGAAAATAACTGAAAGTACTTCTGCGGATTTAAGGATTGTTTGTAATTGTTTTTAAACCGTTAAAAATATTATTTCAATTATAATTACAATATTGTTTTTAATTAACGGATATTTTATTTTATATATATACAAATGAATAAATCTAGATGTGATATGTTGGACTATTTCCATCATTTATGAGTGAATGTTGAATGTATAGAAAATTTTAAACTTTATTTAAACTTTCCAAATACAAACAACTTGTTAGTAATAACACACAAATAGACAATACAGGTCAGGCCAGCAACACCTGAAGAAGAGTGTAGAATAATACTACTCGAAACGTTGTGTAATTACTAACCTGTATTGTCTATTTGTGTGTTATTACTAACATGTTGTTTGTATTTGGAAAGTTTAAATAAATTTTAAAATTTTCTATACATTCAACATTCACTCATAAATGATGGAAATAGTCCAACATATCACATCTTATAATATGCCATCATTACAAACCTACAGACAAATAAACCTAGAAACTTATTATAATTCTTTTTTTTTTTTCAAATTTACAACACAATCTACAAAAATAATATTTTAATTATATATAACTCTAAAGTTTCCAAACCATGTTAACACATTTATTATACAACATTTTATAACATTTTCCTTCTTGATAATTTTTAACATTTTATTATCTGAATATTTTTTTCAACATTCATTCTATGACTGGTATTCAAAAAAATGAATTGATAGTCCTAACCTGTTGAAAACCATTTTCATAGATTTTTTTTTTATATTGATTGTGCTCACTTGGATGTGTGTCAGTGGGGGTTTTGTGCAGTTCTTAGAATTCAAAATGGCCATGAGCGCATACTAAATCAGTACCAAAAATTTCCATCCCAGCTAGAATAGAATTAATACTAAAAAGTACTTAATAGCTCTATAGGTTTTTTATATAAACCACTAAACATCACATGATCATCTCATACTAACACATAATAGATAGTTATTATCAACTGTAGTTAAATTCAATTTTCCTTGTCTAATTCAGCCTTTCCATGACACTACAGATTCATGCACTCTCCATAAATATGGCAAAATGAATCTATTTCCAAATCCATGAAACAATATGACTCTCTCAGTGAAAGAATCTGAATGTAAGAAAAGATGAAAATCGCCTTCCTGTGTATCAAAAATTGTTTTCTTTAAAGTTTACTTTTCTTAGAAACAATCTCTTAATTATAAAACCTAATTAATTATATGATTTTTTAAATTACCATGAATTTTTCCTTTTTATTTTCATAATTTTTTTTTTTTTCAATCTTTTTAACATCAAATACAAACTGAATTTATTATATCTATTAAAGTTGTAATTAATAATTTGTTAAGCACATACTCATTACCTAAGTAATATAAATTAAGGATATACCCTTAAGATTATGTGCCTAGATGTGACAGTACGACATCTACAAATATTAACGACTTTAAAAGACAAGAGCAGGCACTCTTATCTTTGATCTACTTTTTAATTATATAGGCGAATCTAAAGCATTTTGATTTGAGAGCGTGAAGCTATTGTGAAATCTTTCGATTTGCAGGGAGTCAGTATGAAGCTCATATAATTAGAAATATTTTAAGACAATTTAAAGTTGTAATTAATAATTTGTTAAGCATACTCATTACCTAAGTAATATCTATTCAAACGTTCTTCAATTTCATATCTTTATTTTCATAAAAATAGATGCATCTTTTCCCCTTCCATCTGAATATATATATATATTTGCATATAACATCCTTACAGGGATGGGAATAAAAATGCAAATTAATACAGGGTCCCCTAGAATCTTAAATGGTATTATTAACAATAATATCTGAATTTAACAACTGCATATTTATTAATATTACAGAATTTTTACTTTTATATTTTGAAATCAATACATTTGATTTAATTATAAATTTTATTAAACACACATTATTATATTAAGTAATATTTACTAAGGCTGTAACCTTAGGAATAAGCATCTGAAAAATTCGAAGGTAGGGACCTCTACAGGTCTTAGCCACAAGCTTACGCTCGGAAGAAAAGAGGGAAACCCTTCTTTACTTCAACCTACTTTTATATATGAATAGGTGAAGCTGAAGTGATTAGATCTAAGAGTGTGAAGCTATTAGTGAAGTATTGAATAGCTTCACACTCTTAGATCTAACCACTTCAGCTTCACCTATTCATATATAAAAGTAGGTTGAAGTAAAGAAGAGTTTCCCTCTTTTCTTCCGAGCATAAGCTTGTGGCTAAGACCTGTAGAGGTCCCTACCTTCGAATTTTTCAGATGCTTATTCCTAAGGTTACAGCCTTAGTAAATATTACTTATATTTGATTTAATATTTATTAATGGTCTACCTATGGTCAATTATCATCAGCAATGTAATTTTTGATCTGATTTTAGATTTTTAAACACTTGGTATTTATTTCTTTAATTTTTAACTACTTTAAACTTTTAAATAACAATTAAACAACGATCTCCTTTCTATATACCCTTTTTATAATGCAACAATTTATCCAAATTGACAAAATCTTTTTATAATTTCAGTTACCCAGCTACCATTTTCAGAGCTATAGCATATAAATATATATGAATATATAGCATATGCAACATATTATCTAAACTACAAACTAAAAATAATATTGTACAACTTGGTACTTGTCCATTAATATGTATCCCATTTATATATAGTTTAGATAATATAGATTGTGTATGCTATGTATTCATGTATATTTACATGCTATTGGTCTGAAGAAGGCAGCTAGTCAGCCAAAACTGTAAAAAGGTTTTGTTACTGAGGTTATGATTCCCAGTAATTCAATCATTAGATGAGTTCATATAATTACAATATATATCATTAATTAAAGCAGAATGAGGTAAAATAAATAAAAAGATCTCTTTTCCAATATTACTAATCAAACTAGGAATTGCCTTTGACTAGAGAATTTCTTTAGTGGTAATGTGATTTGGTATATTAATATTGTATATATATATATAATATTTGAATATATGTATATTCTCTAAACTAAATTTAATGTAATTATAAGGGTCTTGAACCCAGACTTTTAAGCTCCCTATATCAATCCCATCAATCTTATATGACTAATACACATGACTACATACATGTGTAAAAGATAAATGATCTCCAATGTATGTATTTCGTGCTGAACCAGCACTCACCAGTTGGTCCAGATCACCATCTCCCACACATATATACTATCAGTGCTCAGTTTATAAGATGGATTGGATAGATTTAGGGAAATTGAAAGTCTAGGTTCAATCCTTTATAATTACATTAAATTTAATATAGACAATATACATATATTTAAATATTATATATTCAGCCTGTATTCTGCCCATAATTTTTTCTGTATAATTAAATGAACATAATAAGATCCTATGTGTGAGGGATCAGATTGATATAAGGTCGACATGGATATGACAATAATATTGGCATCAACAATGATTTTCATTGACATCTATGGCTGAAGAGTTGGAGAGTGGAGAAGATTGAAGCTTGTCCATTAAAGTTTGAAGATTTACTATCTTAATATAAACTGAGCACTGATTGTATAAATGTGTGGGAGATAATGATCTGGACCAATTGATGAATGCTGGTTCAGCACAAAATACATATATTGGAGATCATTTATCTTTTTCACATGTATGTGGTAACATGTATTTATTGCGTAAGATGAATTGTATAGATGTAGGGTGTTTGAAAGTCTGGGTTCAAGTCCCTTATAATATATATTATTTATGGCATTGAGATGATCGGTTCCTCTTATTATTCATACAGTCAAATGAAGCATAATTTTGATCAATGGTTAATATTGCAAACATATATTAAAGCATAAGAGCCAGCAATTAATTTATTATTGCAGGTAAATTATCTTTCACCAGAGTCTTCATGCTTAAAAACAAACCAATAGAATATCAGCAATTTATTGTCAAGACAACACTACAATAGCCATTTATTACCTAGCTGTGGTGTGGGTTTTATAGCAAACTGTTTTGTTTATATATAAGGGTCAAGATATGTAATTTATATATATATCATATAATAATAGCCAAGCTTATCTAGGGCTTCTCAACCTGTTGTTAAGGCAATCTCTATAAGTAAAATATGGATTACACGGCAAAAGATTCAAAATTCCTAGCATAGATAAGTTTGGAAATGTTATTTACATTTGTGGACTATCTAACTTTATAGAAAATCAGATTTATTATGTAATATACATATATGTTACTGGACAATATCTGGCCATATTATGTATGAATAAGTATTAGTTGGAAATAATTAGATTTATGGACTGCATAAACATAAGAAAGACAAATTAACAAGTACCTAATGATGCATTTTATATTTCATGAAACATTTATGCTAATGTGCATAGATGAAAGGAACTCTTAACTATATACATTTATCTATTTATTACTAATTTATAAAAACTTTAGAAGAAATTATTATTTATGATTTCACTTTTATATGGAAAATTTAATTCATAAGAAATGCTGATAATTGAAAATAATTTATATAGTCTAAAAATTGCAATATTATATGTAGTTAAATCTTAGACATTTAAAGTTCTTATATGCAATACATATTATTTTTTCTCTTTAAAAATAATTTTATTTAAAATTTTATTGACATTTTATAATTCAATGAAGAGACGAATTACATTAAAAAGATTTAATACGTAAAAACTATGATAATTCAAGAGTGAAATGTAAGAAATTGAAGATAATACTAATTCTGCCGATTCATTTATGAGAAAACATTAATGTAAAGTTAAAGAAGAATATATATATATAATTTAAATGGAAGTAATTAATATCTGCCAAAGCTTTTTACAAACAAACATCGACATCAAAAATAGTCATTCTGTTATTTGCATTTATTAACATATGGGTGTTATAAAGAAGGTTCGGTTATTTCTACTGATGGGTGAGTGCAAGTAGATTACTAATAGCACATGTCTGAAGTTTGGTTTCTTGCCACATAATCACATATATAGATCACTAATAGATTTATTATATCATCATCATTATCATCAACCATTATCAATCCACTGCAGGATGAAGGTCTCTCCAAGTTCAATCCATCTTCTATGATCTTTAGCTTCTTTTCTCCACATCACCCCTGCACACTTTCTTATTTCATCCATCCATCTCACATGTGGTCTCTTTCTGGGTCTTTTACAATCTTTTGGAATCCAGTTTAAAATTTCAATTGTCCATCTATTATTATTATTAAATCTACAATAAAATAATGATCAATGCTGGTTCAGCACAAAGTGCATCTTTGGGGCATTTATAGTTTACTGTAGATTTATTTATATAATTTCAAAAGAATGGGTGATGGAGTGGAGGTTGTTTAATAGATTTATAAAACTAAAATAGATTATATTGTATCATAGTATTTTAGTACTCAAAGGATATTTAATCATATTTTCAAACCTAAAAAAAAGGCAAAACAGCACTAAATATAATTAAAAAAATGTTAAATAGATGACGTATATGGTTCAGTAATGAATAGAAAATCTAACAGTATTTACTTGAGTGCACTTTAGAACATGCACAATTTAATATTTAATTTTGTATTTCAATTTTTATTTTGAATTTAAGGTTCCTTTGATAAGGGTGTTCATCTAGAAAATTTATTGACATATTTAATGTTTTCAAAGTTTTCTCTACATATGAAACAGTATTATAACGTATGCCTTTAATTTATTTATTCAACTGTCATGTTTTATGTTTCTCTTTAGTTAATTATGGGCATATTTATAGAAACGTATATAAATTTTTCTGAAAATATATAATTATTGAATGTAAATATCCAACACATATATAAATAGTATACAGAGTAAAAAAAAATTAAATAAAAAATAAATACTAATTTACCAAGGGCTTTCGGTATTGTATACCAGATTCATGGTGATTAATGGGACTCTAGTATTACATTGATTAATGACATAATTAGACTTAGCAATAAACCAAGCTTATTTTAACTTCTTCTTCATATCATTAGGTTTTGCAAATAGCACTAATCATTTGAAGAAAACATTTAAGTCCTCTAATTTTCTCATGATTAAAAAATACTGAATTAACCTGAGATTCTGTTTTAGAATTCTTATATTGATAAACATGCCACAACCTTGATGATATATTAGCTTTCATTTCTCCATAATAAATAGCATTACAACTAGACTCATGGCAAATAATTGAATATACAACTTCATATTTATCATCACCTATCCACACTATCTTTTGAATTATTTATCAACCTCTTTAAACATAAGGGTGATCCAAGACCAGCGTTATAATCTTCACCAATTATTTCTTTCAATTTCATATTTATAGACACCACATATGCCAAGGAAATCCATTCCTTATCTGTTTTCTTCTTTACATCCATATTTTCTCTAAACCTTATTTTATTATAAAATAAATTCAATTGTCTATATAATGCACTTTTATTGTAGCTTGCACTTATTAAATCATTAATATATCCTTCAATATTTCTTTTTCTATCTGCCTTACATTTACCCAATATATAAATTACGATTAAGTCAAATAATTTTACTTTTGGGAAATATATGTATTCAAGCACGAGTGCGTGTGTGGCACAACTGTTCCCAAAAGCTATTAATACAAAATAGCTAACTAAAAATAATAAACTACCTGAGCGCTTTCAAAGGATCTTGCCTTCATAATCATAGCTTGCTAATACATTTAATGATATGTAAATATGCTAATTCCATTATTTTGATAAAGCAAAGCACGTGTCCTTCCTGTTTATGGCATCGTTGTCTCGTGAGATGAATAAAGCCTCTTTGATTTTTCTTTTGAGGTCATATCTCTCTCTACACACGATTGTGGGATTGCCTGGAATGCACTCGTGGTGACTTGTGCTCTGGTGCTGATAGAAAACTGAATAGGTGGAAGGATCGTTGCAAGCTCTATTGTATGAATATTTATGTTGTGCTAATCGTGTGGCCAAAGATGCTCTGCTTTCCCCATAATATGTGCCTTTACAATTATTGTTGGAACATGCAATATTATATACTGTGTGGGGGTCTGTAAAAGTGAAGTTTGGTCTTTAGTGTTATTAATTACGATTAAAGAAAAAACTTTTAAATCCAACTAATTTATAATTTAAAGATATCCTTCTATTGATGTCATTAATCAAGGTAATACTTAGTGACCCATTGAGCATGTACTGGAATATTAACCGTTCAGTTTAAATTAGTCGCCATGAATCTGGTATACAGTATCGAAAGCGTTGGTGAATTAGTATCTATTTATTTTTTTTACTCTGTGTAATATTTATATACATGTTGGATATTGACATTTGGAACAGAGTTGGTGATTTATATATTTATTGAATGTAAATGAATATATTATTATGTATCGATGTTGCAATGGAATTAGTAAATGAGTATAATATTATTTATATAAACCTAAAGGTTGTTAAATATGAAAAGTTTATTATATGGAATTATTAAATGTAAACGGTCTTTATAATATATATCTTTGATATAATAGTAAAACAATCACTATATAAAAAATTCATACTAAAATTCTCTCATATCTATAAGTTTAATTTATTAATGAATAGACCTTCTCAAATGAAAATCCACTAAACATCATAATTAATCATCATTTTCAGAAATTATTGATTTCTTTTGGGATAAAGGTCTCTCCAAGTTTAATCCATTTTTCTGATCTTTAGTTTCTATTCTACACATCACATCAGCATACTTTCTTATTTTATCCACCCATCCATCTCACATGTAATCTCTTCCTAGGTCTTTTACAATATCTTGAAATATAGTTTAATATTTTAACTGTCTATCTTTTATCATCTTTTTTAACAATATATCCAGCCCAGTTCTACTTTAGTCTTTTTATTTTTTCAGTGATGTCAGTATTATCTATTTGAATTCTTATCCATGTATTTCATTTTAGATCCCTTCTGATTATTCCTAATATTCATTTTTCCTTACTTCTTAGAGTACTCTTGCTCTTCTGTTAAGTGTTCAAGCCTCAGATTTATAAGTAAAAACTGATAAAACATATTTATTAAAAATCTTTTCAAACACATAGACATTTCTTTTTAAATAAAATTATTTCTACCAAACACTCCATCCAAATTTAATTCTATAATTAATTTCATCATCAAAAATGTAAAGAAATTTAATCCATTATGTTGCATTTTCATATATTTAAATAAATCGTACGATATTATATAAAATAAAATATCTTTAGATAACAACAATAATCAATATTTACACAAATAGTGGAAGCATAAGTGGAATAGGCATTATAAATAAAAAGTGGAAGAACAACATTGTGGAGATTGACGGTGTATTGGACAGAGTGGCAAGATTAGTTATTCAACTTAATAGCAGATACCAAATGCAGATAATTCAGGTTTATGCCCCAACAAATTCTCATAGTGATGAAGTAGTAGAAAATTTTTATATGGATGTACAAAAGGATTGTGAACAGAGTAAACAACATTTTAAAATTGTTATAGGAGACTTTAATGCTAGAATTGGTAAATGAATGAAAAATGAAATTGCGATAGGTAAATTTGCTTATGGTAATAGAAATGGGAGCGGTCATAGTTTGTGGAGTTTGCAGAAAAAGAACAACTTTATATTATGAATTCTTTTTTTTGAGAAAAATGTTAAAAGAGAATGGACATGGAAGCATCCAAATAAAGGTACAGCATAATTGGATTATATTTTGATTAACAGAAAATACATATTTCAAGATTGTAATGTCCTTAATAAATTCAACACAGGAAGTGATTATCAATTAATAAGTTGTAAGATATGTGTTAATGCAAAACTAGAGAGACAAAAATTATTAAGAAAAACAATATTTACAGTTGATATTCCTAATCTTCAGAAACATTCTAATGAATTTACATTAGAACTTGCAAAGTCGTTTTAAAGTATTAGTAGATTTTGAACATGATTGAGATTTGAATGAAATTAATAGGAAAATAACTGATACACTTTTAAAAACTGCAACAAAGAGAGCTGGTAAAAAAAAGTAGCAATTGATGAACAAAATTTCTACTGAGAAAAGAATGAATATGAAAATATATAAAAATAATGCATTAAGAGGGAATGAATATCTCAAATTTTGTAAAATGGTACCAAAAAAAAAGTTGATAATGATATAAGAAGGTCTAATTGCAAACTTGTAAGGAAAGCTATAGAAGAGAATAAGTAGAAAACATGTCTGCAATAAGAAAAAAAGATAGGACTATTATTAAAAAGAGAGATGACATCATGAAATGGGTAGAAGAGTTCTATCAAAAATTATATAGTAATAAAGAGCAAGTACCTTCTACATCTGTTATATCTTCTGAATTGTACAGAAATTTTGAAGGAAGAAGTGAGGGATGCAATTAAATTTATAAAGAAGGGAAAAGTTCCAGGTAATGAATGGAATTATAAATGATATATTATAAGACACAGATGAAGAAATATATTTTTTTTGGCAAAGTTATATAGCAAATGTCTAAATGATAAAGAGGTACCCAGATGATTGGAAAAATGCAGTATTAATATTGATATTTAAAAAAGATGGTAAAGAAGATATTAGAAATTACAGATTTATCGTTTTTTTAATAAATGAGTTTTACCAATTTTTACTTATTGATCTGAGACTTTGACACTTAATAGAAGAGCAATACAGAGACTTCAGATCCCTAAAAGAAGTATGGTGAAATGCATGTTAGGAGTAACAAGAAGATATTGAAAACACAATATATTAAAAGGCTGAAGAAGAGTTGGGCTGTACATATTGCTAGAAGAGATGATAATAGATAGACAATTGAAATCTTAAATGGGATTCCAAGAGCTTGTAAAAGACCCAAACACATGTGAGATGGATGGATGAAATAAGAAACTGGGCAGAGATGTTGTCAAAAAGGGATGCCAAAGGTCAGAGGAGTTGGATTGCACTTGGATAAAACTTCATCATGCAGTGGATTGATCATAGTTGTTGATGATGAAGATGATTTAATTAATTTAATCCATTATGTTTCTATTTGTATTAACAATCTGATAAAGATGTTTGTAATTATTAACCTCTTTTAATTCATGGTTATTAATGTTTATTTTCTTCTTTTGAGAAAATCATTTTAGCATTTATTTTCAGTCCTACTTTTTTCTTTCATCTGATAATTCTTGCAACATTTCCTGAAACTCTGAAGCATTATTACATCATCTGAAGAACCTAGATAGCTTAAATAATTTCCATTTAATTTAACTATTAAATTTCCATTTTAATCCACAAAGTACCTCTTGTAAAACTACTTAAAAAGTTCTGGAGATATGGAATCACTCTGTCATTCACTCATCTTAATGTTAATCTTTTTAGTACCACCATGTGAGTTAATCAATGCTGTTATATTGTGATAAATATTCTTTAGAATGGTCATTTCTATAACTTTTTTAAAAAATATTTGAATGTAATCTATTGTGCTAAAACTACATTTAAATCTAGTTTGTTAAAATTCTGAGTCCAGTGTAGATGAGTTGTAATTATCTTTTCCAAATTTGATGAGCAGTATTTTGAATAATAAAATATTTTCTGAGTGTAATTTAAAGGTTTTACAAAATTTTAGAACATACTAAAAGTTAAAACACTAAACATCACATGATCACCATCTCTTATACTAGCACATAATTGTTATTAAACAAGGCAAAACTCTCCATACAGTAGTGCCACCCTGTGCCAACCAGAGTAATCAATAGATGCCAAAAGGCTTGTGCATAAAATCCCTATCTAGTGCCTACTCATCCAAATATCCTCACTGATGAAGGCCACAAGCCAGAAACTAGTATGGGGATGTTGGATGAGTAGGCACTAGATAGGGATTTTATGCACAAGCCTTCTGGCATCCATTGATTACTCTGGTTGGCACAGGGTGGCACTACTGTATGGAGAGTTTTGCCTTGTTATGCTAAAAGTTGATACTGATTTAAAATCAAACCAATTAAAGAGATCATAATTATTTTGTTTATATAAGAGTAAAAAGTTATTGGAAAATAAATAATATTACTTAGAGTGTATTTAATAACAGTGAAAGTTTGCTATTTTACTATTTACTTTATTTTAAAAATAAAAATATAGTAATTCTTAAGGCTTCAATGAATGCATGAGTATATACACTCAGTAAAATAGATATAAATTTATTATTAATAAGTATATTATTTTTTCTTAAAATTTTGTTTATACTATAATGTTAATTTACACATGTGAAGTATACATACAAAAAGCATATGATATGTGTTACACACATATATGTGTGTGTTGGAAAGTGTTGTACATTTGCAGTTTAGTAAACAATATATATTCTATTCTAGTCAACATTTATCAACAAAAAGTGAGTTATTATATATTATATATGTTGGCGCTTGGAAACAAAATACAGAATAGTTCACAGTTCTATTATATATGTAAATCAGATGAAGTGAGAATTCACTGTATATCAAACTTATGTAACAAAAATTAAAAACTCAATTTCTATCAGATTTTAAACTTAAATAGAGTTTCATTAAAAAAAAAAAATTCTTACATCACAGAGATACTTGAAAATACAAGTAAAAAAAAAAAATTAAATTTAAAACATAAATGGGAAAAAAAAAACATTTTTTTTCCTTTTACATAACATGCACAAAGCAAATTGAATATCATATGTAAATCACATGATCTCAGCCAATTTTTAAGATCAAACAATAGAATATCAACAATTTATTGTCAAAGTAACATTCAGACAATAAGATATCTGAGTGTTGCCATGACAACATATTGCAGATATTTCATTGGCTGATTTTAAGAATTTCTAATTGTCAATGGGAACATTCAGATTATAAATGGGATTTTCATTTATGAACTAAGTTTTTCCATGACAACAGATTGTTTATATTATATTGTCTAATTTTAAGCATTGGATGTGTGATATGATTATATACATGCATTACAAATGTACGATATACTAAAAACATACATTTGTATATAAAATGATTGCTAACAAATAAATATTATTGTCATGTTTGAATATAGATTAGTATTTGTATTTTAAATTGTGATACTTGTACATTTTTTTGTTATTCTTTAGAAAATCTAAAATTCATAGTTTATTGTTTATATATCAGTTTTATAAACATGAAATTTGCTTGAGACCCCAAAAGCTAGCCACTTCCCCATTGCATGCTTTTTTTTTTTATCAACTCAAAGTTAAATCACAAGATTATAAAGCTTCTGACGTCATTAACTTTAATATATATATATATATATATGAATAGGAATCTTAAAGTATATATACATTTTTCATGTGCCAAATGCATTGACCATGAAATGAACCCAGGCTAGCTGCTTGGAAGGCAGCTATGCTAACCACTAGGCCACCAACGATTAATTGTATAAGAAATTGTTAAATTATGTATTATCTCATATGAAATTAAAAAAAGCATTGGTAATTAATTTTTTATAATTCTGGATTCTGCTTGGTGAGAATCCATGTTAAAAGTTAATTGGAAAAGGCGGTTCCTTTTTGTAACCCAAATCCCAAATTCTGTCGCTTCCAAGGTAAGAAAACCTCTGTACATTATTCAGCTGAAGACACACTATATCTCTTTTATTTTAAATGAAGTAAATCATAGTGCATAAGTGGCATACTTGCTATTATGCTTATAACATGGGTGCAAATCTAAATTGAATAAACAAGCTTGGAAGATTTTTTTACAGATATAACTAATGTCCAATATTATTTGGTAAATAGATATCTGTTCTTAGTAAAAGGATGAAACAAGGATAAGAAAACATTCTCCTCATGCCTGGGAAATAGGTAAGTATTGAGGGTCATCTGCTCTCTCACTGTTTCTCTATATGAGATCTTTGCCATGTAGTGGACCAGGTGGAAATATTTTACATTACTTTCAAAATTATATTTAGTTTCTTGAGATTCCTGGTTCATCCATATCTATTTTTCACCCAATATTCACACTGACCATTCCAATTGCCTTTCATACTCTTCAGTGATATTAATAATTATATACAAAAGGAAATGCACTGAGATGGTTTTATCATCATATCAAGCCACAATCAAATCTCACTACAGACTTTCTCTGCTGCTTTTTTATGTAGCACACTCTCCTGAACAAATCCCATCTACCAAAAATCACCACCACCCATTTTTTGGAATTGATGATTGCAGTAATTTAATAACTGCTGTGTTGTAGTATTCAAAATCTAATTCAATGTTTTTATTAATCATAGCTATATTTATACAATGGTCAAATGTCCATTATAAAAATTACTTGTCCATAATGTTGTTATAATATATACTGAATATAATTATCAATCTAAATAAGATTAAAACAAACAACCAATTATATTTACAATTATTGAGTTATCAACCCAGCTTTCATCTCTTATTGGTTGTTTCAATCTTATTTAGATTGATTATTATATAGTTATATTTGCTTACAGTTTTGACTAATCTGCAGTCTTCATCAGATCTGATTTTTAAATTTGGGTAGCAGTTCTCATAAAGACTATAAATTCCAGTATTCTGTACTCATATTAAAAGCAATGCCAAAAGATGACAGATTTTAAGAAATGGAACATCATGTATTCTAGGGCATTTTGTTCTTCCACTCATTGATATTTGCCCTTCTTTGTAAACCATAATGCAAAGTTGGGACTGTTTTTTTAAACCATTCATCACATCTATTTTCATATCAATTCATCTATCTATCGATTATTGTATCATTAGTTTATTTTCCAAAAACTCAATTTAAGCGTGTCTAACTCATCCAACTAATGTTACACATCTCTTCCAATCAATTCTGTTGTGATTTATATTGACAACTATAATGTCTAAATCATCTCTGAAAAATATCCAATTTGTTCATCAATACTGTTTATTGGTGAAAAAAAAAGTTTGAAGAATATTTGAAAAAAAAAATTAATTTTACCCAGTTGGAATTTAAACCTAGATCTTGGGCCTAGAAGCCAAATGCATTATGATTACACTACAAAGTTCTTTGTTAGATACAGGTTAATCTACAAAGAAAATTGTGTTGCCAGATATTATTGTTTAATACTACTACTACTCTATTGTTTTCTTAATATAACGATTTCATATCGAAGAATTAAAGTAGATACTACTTCTATTTACTCTGCAGTATATCATTCAATATTTTAAACTCTACCATATGTATACATGTTAAAAATTAATAGTTAAACTGTAGAACAAAAGAAGTAAGCAGAGAATGACAATTGTTGCACATCCTCTTCACATTGCTCTTGCATGAGATGGGGGAAGATATAAAACAAAGAAAGCAAGTAGAAGGTGAAATTTTCTGTCTATCTTTTTGACACAGATCTTATATGAGATGAAAACATACCTTAACTTCTTATAACACTTTGTTGAACAGTGATATTGCGTTGCAATGAACTATATTTTTAGTAATTAACGGAGTTCTGCAGTGACGTTTTCTATTAGACATTATAAGTATCTCACTATCTCATGGAAAAGTGGTGTGGAAAAGAAGTGGGGAGATAATTCATTTTCTGCTTGCTTCTTTCATTCTGCAGTATAAAGTTAATTATTAGGTATATAATCCTTTCTGTAATATAATACCTTTGTATTTATATATTGGACTGTTTCCATAATCTAATATGAGTATTTAATGTCTATAAAAAAATTTAACCTTATTTAAATATTCCAAATACATTCAACTGTAATAGTGCACAAGTTAGCACATGCATAATGTTCAAAATGTTTCCAGAGGTATTATCATTCCCTCTTCTTCAGGTGTAACTGGCCTGATCAGTGACAGTACTAGCATAGGAATCGAACATGGACCCTTAGATTCTTTGAGTATTGAACTTTAAGGTAACCCTCTAACCAACTGTGCCATCCTGCCAAAGGCAACAGTCAGTAGAAATTTCATATACTTATCTATGAGGTTCCTCCTAATTTTTCCACTTTTTTCTAAGAGCAAAGATGATTAGTGGTTTCCATAAATTATTTTGTACCTATATTTCTCTATCCAAAATTTTTGTATTTTCCCAAATAAACATATGTTCATTGGCAGGTACATGGTCTGCTGCCTTAGAAATATCTTTTCTCTCTTGTAATCATCAGCTTGTGTTCATGCAAGCACTTTTCAATGGGACATTCAGTACTCATATTGGCTGATGGAAATAGTCCAATATATAAATACAACTAAAACACCATCATCACAAACCTTCAGGAAAATAATACATACCTATATTTTACACATAAACAAGTTTAAACAGGCAAAACTCTCTATACAGTAGTGCCACCCAGTGCAAGCCAGAGTAATCAATGGATGCCAGAAGTCCTGTGCATAAAATCTTTTATCTAGTGCCTACTCATCCAATATCTCCAGACTAGTTTCTGGCGTTTGGCCTTTGTCAGTGAGGAGCCTTGGATCTGAGAGCACTACATCTAGATCTTAGTCTGGGGATATTGGATGAGTAGGCACTAGATAAAAAAATTATGCACAAGCCTTCTGGAATCCATTGATTACTCTGGCTTGCACTGGGTGGCATTACTATATGGAGAGTTTTGCCTGTTTAATAACAGTTATGAGCGAGCATAAGAAATGGTGATCATGTGATGTGACATAGACAAGTTTATAAAAATACATATTTACACACAGAGTCTGGCTTATCAATTTTGGAGCTTTAAAAACTGCATTTTTAAAATTATTAAAAAAAATCTTAGTGAAAGTGATCTACTAAACAAAGCGTTGGATTTAATAGGAAAATGTTATGAAATAAATCAAAATATTTATAAAAATAAGTATAAATTCGCAGCTTAATATAGGGAATCAAGCCTGTATATATAAGTAAATACGAAGAAAAGTGGGCTCACAGAAAAAGGGTAATTAGTAATGGAAAGTCAGAAGGTAAATGATTTTTTATTATTAAACTTTCATTGTTATGTTATAAATAAATTATATGATTTTGTTGACTACGCCACTCAACGTTAAAATCATTTCAAACGAAAGTTCGAAGTCAGTAATGTGTTTTTCACCCCGTCATTCGTTTAAACTACGTTCTTTTTTTTTTTTATATCTTTCTCCATAACCAACCAATAACCACTTATAAGGCTGACAAACTCAAATATAATATCACAGAACAAGGTAAAACCTAGTTCAAGCTTTTAGCAGGCCAACTTTTCTTTTATACAGTTGCCATTATATAGTAACAATAATTTAAAAGGTCACTACCTTGAATCTATTTGCTCTACCGAAAAAAAAAAAGACTGTTAGAGAAGTTGAAACGTGAAATGTTTCTAATTGATTGTATCAAGTAAAAGACGATTAATGAATTTCTTACAAAAAAAAAAAACCAACTAAATCTAAAAAAAAAAGAGAAGCGAATATTAAAAATGCATAAACGTAGTAATATTGTATTAATAATTACATAGTATTACTACAGATTTTCATTAAAAAAAGTTGGTGTAGGTTAAATTGTATATATATAATCAATATCTGAATATATTATATATACATATAATAAATAAACATTAAAAAAGCAGGTACATCGATAAAACAATCTTCAATAGACAACCCAGAGCAAAGATATACCTAGATATTCCCACTAAAGAATAATAAAGATGAAATAAATAATAAATGTAACCTTAGTTTAGTGCTGGCTGGTGAGTTTTTTTTATTTTTTGTTCAGCCTTTAATCCGAGTCACATGTGGCTCGCGCAACCGTTTAATGTGGCTCGCATTGCACTCTTCAAGAAAAAATGATAAAATATTTTATGTTCCTTGATGCCACATGCGCACACTAAAAAATAAACATTTTTACAATACAAAGGATAACGATATGCACTGTCAGGTTTCACATTAAATAAAATAATTAAAATATACTTTTCCTGTAATTGTAATTTACATGTATGTTACCAAATTTTTAATAAATAAATATAAATAAAATGTATTTACATTTTTTTTCTTTTTAACATATTACACCAGTTTTTTTTAGTTTGTGAATTATGTTTATAAATGTAATATGAAAAATGCAATATATAATTGTACCCCCCCCCCCAATTTTTTTTAAATTCTCAACTGGCTCTTGTCAAGTTAAAGGTTGGGCATCCCTGCTTTAATCTAATAATAGATAGATATCCATCTACCAACCAGTAATCCAATAGCTAGCTAGTGGACTGGATGCCTGAAACAAAAATTCTTAGTTCTTGGAAATTAAAAATCAAGTTGTAAGGTGTGCTTTAACCACAGTGTTATAAATCCATGTGATATTAATATCATCTATGTTCTTTAATACTTTTTACAATGCTTTTTTGCAACCCACTATTGACAGTTTCGATTGACCCAGCAATCTTCTTCAAAACTATAACCAACACAATACAAATACACGAATACAAATATACATGAACATATAATTTTATATTATATATATATTCTAACTTATAATCATTATTTATATACCCACATACATCTTTATGTACCTCTATATAATTATTACCTTTTTATATATTATACTTTTTACTCTTTTTTATATTCTATATTTATCAATTAATACTTCCTATAATCATATATATATTTATTATTTTTATTTTATTTATTTTTTATTTTATGCTTATTAATCTTTTTAATATTTAACTCGAATATTATATATTCATATTTTTATTATTCATTATACTAACATTCAATATGTATAAATTTCTTTAACCTATAATATTATTTTTAACATATGTATAATATATAAAAAATTAATAATTATAGAGAGATATAAAGATATATGTGGATATATAAATAATGATTATAAGATAGAACATATATATATTATGTAAAATTATATGTTCATGTATATTTGTATTCATGTATTTGTATTATATTTGTTATAGTTTTGAAGAAGACTGCTGGGGCGATCGAAACTGTCAATAATGGTTTGTAAAAAAAATCATTGTAAAAAGTAATAAAGAACCTAGATGATATTAGTATTATATGGATTTGGCAATGCAAAAATAAAGTTAAAGTTAGAATAAAATCTATATGCATATTGTGTGTATTAGGTCGAGTGCCAGAAAAATAAACAAATTGGAATTGGTCTGATATTACATTTCAGAGTCTGACCCTCTACCACTGCCAGTGTCATAAACCATACAAGGCAGAATGTTACTGTAATAATTCTTATGTAATAGTGACAAAAACTGCTACATTGGCAGCACTGTTGTAGGAAGATCAGTTGTTCATGTCTAACGATTTACTTTCTCAGGAGACATATTTATAAAGCTATGCAATGCTATAGGATCACTCCTAGCTTTCTGAATTTTCTTAGAAAATAAATAAAAGTATTCTGTCCATTGTTATACTATTAATCCATGTATGACTGATGTGTCTATAAAATTATTTAATTTTATTAATAATTTAATCCTACTTTAAATATTTAAGTTAAAAATAATTATAAAAAAAATCAATTAAAGAACTGTTCAATTAAAAATAATATCCTAGTGAAAAGGTAACTGGCTTTCTCTCTAAGCTGCTTCAGTGCCAACTCTAAATAAATGTTTCAAAGCAACCTAGTTTCGCAACACACCACCAACATTTTAAGGCGCTAGTGTGTCTAGATGATGTTAAATTGTGTAAGGAAGGTATAGAAAATATTAGGCATCTGTTGATTGAATGTAAATGCTTGAAAGCAGAAAGGGTACAGATAATGAAGTTATGGGAGAATAGACATGAACAAAGTGACTATACAGAAAATGAGTTATTAGTTTTTATGTTGGGTTTGCGAAGAGATAAGGGGGACTTAGATATAAAGGCCATAGAGTTGACAAAGATTATGTTGTGGAAATGGGATGGGGCAGAATATGGGAAGACTTAAGAGTGGGGAATGGAGAATAAAATGGTTAACAGGTTTATCTGGGCATAATTGCTGAGATATTCTTGACTTCGTTTAAGGAGAAGCCAAATACATCACATCACATCACAATTATGACATGAAATGTGAAATTGGATTTAGTACCTTTGTAGATCATCTTCAATGTTTTCCCTGCCATCACAAAATCTTACAAACTTCTTGAAAACAGTCTTGAATATCATGACTTTATTACCATACATAGTTTATTTATTTCAAGTATTTCAGCAGCAGTTTGTCCCAAATCATATGCTCTGATTATTGCCAATCCCTTTAGCTCCAATGCCATAATCTAACATATCCATAACACAAATTAAGCTGACATGATTAAGAGACTTATTTTATGCAGATTGGGTATATAGATTTAGGACACATGTTCTTTGAATTAATTCATTGTGATGAAGACGTATAAAATAATTTTTCATAATTTATAAATTATTAGTCATAGAAGCAGAACTAAGAGTAAGAAATAGGCCATTAGTCAAATGCAGTAGGAATTAATAGTCAAACATAAATCTACAGAACATCTGTCTTGTAAACGACTACGAGTCACCAGAGTGGACATAGAAAATAAAGTCAATAATTTTAGCCCACAAATTCAACTTAATGAGTAGAAAAAAAATGTCAGTGGTGGAAAGAGATTAGAATATGTGTATTTTTAGAAGTATGGATCTATTCACGAACAACCATAAAAAAACAATTTTATGGTGTAAACCATGTATTTTCATATACCCACTTCCAAAATGCACATAGAAGTACCTAGAATCAGAAGTGTTTTTAAATTCCCAAGAAATTATGTTTACAGTTTAAAGAAAAGATGGTAAAGCAAGAGAAAGCAATAAGACCATGTTAAATCTGCAGAGTGATGAGAGGACAAACCAAATGTACTTTAAAGCAATATGATGATTGAAAGTGCTTCAATATAAACTTCTGGAAACAAATACTACAGTCCTTGTTAACTGATGCTACTTTTTTCATGTCTTCAAATATTACGGAGCATGAAGATGAAAACATTGTGATATCATCCATTATTGTCTGTCATCTATATCACCAAAAATTATAAGAAGGTTCCATAAGTGACCAACTGAGCTTCAAGATCCAGACCAGTTTTATAGGACTTAGACTACCGGTAGCATTATTTCACAATTGCAATGTGGCAGTATTGTCTCATATTTCAAAAAGAAGTCTTCAAATATCATGAACCATGAAGATGAAACCATTGTGATATCACCCATTGATGCCTCAGGCATTTATGTTACCAAGAATTATTATGAGAATGTTTCATAGATGGTAAAGATCTAGATCAGTTTTAAAGGAATTAGGATACTAGTAGCATTATTCCATAATTGCAACATGGCAATTCCATCTAATTTAGAAAAAGTTTCCTCCTTTTTGTCCTCAAAAAAAAAAAAGAAGCTTTTTAATGACGTAAAAGCTCATTAAAGTTTATATAATCTATTAGTAAGATTGTAAAACAAATTGTGTTAAATGGTTCCCGATAACAAGGGGGCACTAACATGTTTAGATATTGCTAATATGCTGTTACTTGGTAATCTCGGTTTATCTAGAAAGCAAAGATTAACACTCACATAAAGATTAATTAAATAAGAATCTTGTTCACTAGTAAGTTATCTATTCCAGACTCACTAAAGATCTCATGATATAATGTTAAGGGTATTCATCAACCATGTCTATGACTTGGGAGTTTGAATTCAGATGGAACTTGTTATTTTTTTCTAGAAAGAAAAGTACCTTTAAGTAAAACTATATAGTTTTTGAATAGATGGACAACTAGCTGTTCATCTGATTTGGTTGGAAATTTCTTGTCTGAAAGATAAAGACTCTAGACTATTTTGATAAGTTGAAGCTGGTGAGATTACTGCTGATGAATAGATATAAAACAAAAATATGACTGTGAAATGATACAGTTTTCACTATTGGTAGAGTAGTTATCATGCTTTAGGAACATTGATTTTTTTCAATAGCTGTTTTCTTCAACTTATCCTAATAATCGACAATAAGTTTCAATAAAAACCAATAGACACCAAATGATATAGTGGTGTAATACCTACATGTGTAAAACAGTTTCTGTATTTTATTACTAATGATGAGGACTTAGGATTCAAAGCTGGAATGAATATATTTTGTGTATATACTAGTTTAAATATTATAAAGTAGTAAAATGTGATTGCTAGACATATAAATACAGTAATTCCAGCTTTGAATCTCAAGTCACCATTGAAATACAGCAATTGGTTTGGGTTGTGGGTATTTACATCAGTATATCATTTGATATTCACTGATTAGTCAAATTTACATTAAAATGGGATGAACTACTCAATGAAAGTCATGTAATGTTATTGTTGAAATTAACCTTTCTAGCCAAAGAATATAAGGGAGCTATAGTTAGCATAAATCCGAGATCATTAAAATATATAGAAACCGATCTGGTTTCAGATCTGTATGATTATGTAAGCAAGTTGGTTTCAGTTCAAAAATCTTAGGATATTGTGAATCTCAGGTAGTATAAAGGAATGAAAAAGTAGCCGTTTGATGCGTATGTGCATTAGTTTCAGTTTTGATTCCAAGATCTCATTGATAAAAGCAAAAATTAATCTGGGAATGTGAATATCATATGATGCTGTAGTGTATTTATTATTACCATATAAATATGATTGCGCTAATGATGCATGCACACATAAAACTGAATTTTTAAATTCTTTATATATTAAAATAATACAAAGTAATGCAAAATAAATATGTATATATGTGGCTGAGCGCTTTCAATGTACGTAGCCCTCATAGTCATATTGTAACTAACGAAATTAGTTAATTGCAATGCAAATGACTTTATGTATTCCATTTATTGGATATATTGTAGCATGTGTCTTTTCTGTTGATATTATGATTGTCTCTAGCATTAATAACTTGCAAAAATCTTCAAATAACATTCACAGTTATCAAATAATTTTTTGTAGCTATATTTGTATTAAATAAACATGTAACAAGAACTTGGAGAAATTATCCATTTAATATAAAGAGTTCCTTTGTATTGCCTAATTCTCAGAGTTTTTTAAAGTGATCTCAGCTGATGATATGTACACACACATATATATATAATAATAATAAATATAATAATGTTTAAGGCTAAATGGGTTTATAAGTAACCATTAGAAACCAGTCAACACCTAAACAATCCAAATATTCATAACGGTCAACAATTTCAAATGCCAAATCTTTTGTTCCAAAGCATCTAAAAAAAAATTATATAGTTTAATTCTGTAATTAATAGATTTTTATTAGCGCTTTATAATACCTTAATTTTTGCAAAAAAAAAATTACTACATTAGTATTTTATAGATTTTATAGCTGTGAAATAATTTTTGACAGCTTAAGTTTATATTTTTAAGCTAAAAAATGCTTATCATGGTAAAGTATTAAATTTTGAATAACTGATAGATTAAAATGATAAATAATGCATTTTCAAGTTAATAATAGCTTAGGTTCTCTCTCTTATTTATAACAATCCTATTTAATATTTTGGTCCCTGATGTACATTTTCATTATTTTTCCTGACTAGTGACAGGGTCCTAACCTTCAAAAGTAGATGCAAATTATGGGCTATCTCATCCTACTTTTTCATTTTGCTTTAGTTAATTATTTGAAAATGGATTTTGTTTGTAGTATATTTAGTAAAGCATGTGTATATTGTCTGATTTCACTCTTACCTCTATAATAGCATTCTTAGTTGGTTTACATGTGAATAATTCATTGTAGATGTGTAAGCCCTATATTTGAGCTCTGCTAATAATGAGGACAAAATATGATAAATAATTAATTTTAAAATGTATTTAGGCATAAATAGATAATATACATGTCTTATCACTCCTTCATTTCTAGAATGGCAAGCTAATGTTATTGAGTATGGTAAATATTCATAAAAGGAGACACTACTTATATAAAGGTTATTATCATTGTATAAATGCATTGATAAGTGAAAACTTTTGGATAACTAAGCAATAGAAAGTTTATTTCAATCTGCTGGATTATTTTTGTTTAATTCAATTGTATTTATTTTTATATAAAACATTGATGTAAAATTTTTAAACGTTCTATCATAAATTTTGAAGAAAATACATTGTGAAAAACATTGGCTATGTGGATTCAGAATACATTTAGGATTTGTAATTTTGTATTTATTGTTATGTAAAATAAATATTTGTTTTTCTTATTTAAGAAATTTCTCATAGTCATTTTCCATTTATCAACTAGAAATCCTTTCACTTAAAAATCAAAAATTAAATACTTGTAAGTATTATAATTTATTTTAAGTGTATTTGCTAAAAGAGTGCATGAACATTGAAGCTAATAAGAATTACTTTATTGAATTATTTAAATATTAAAATTACATCTAAGAAAGATGTATTTTGCTTAATAAAGAATTATAATATGATTTATCACTTTGGATCATTATAACTAATTCGATTTGCATATTTCAAATCATTGTGCATGTTTATTTTAAAGTCCTTTTCATATTTGAAGATCATATTTATTATTCTATGATATATATGCCGGGAAATCACATGATAAATGATTGCCCGGCATATGACAAAATCAGAACATTCATTTCTCACAACTACCACATTTCCCTGAACAAAATATTAGATATCAAGAGCTGCTGCCTGTCTAGGGATTATGCCATTTCAAGACTTTCGACCTTCATCACTTATGCCACCTGAATGGGCAGATATCAAAACAAGTTTACCATTCCTCATCCCAAGCCTGAAGACATATTCATTTCTAAGTTGAAGGAATTTTGCCATAAGGACAGTATCATCTCATCCAGCTTTTTATTTGACAATACATGGAGCCTGATTAAGCTGGATTAAACAATACCAGTGAGGGTATCAGACCATCTGGTTGCCCGAGCAACATGGATTACTTTTTATTTACAATTGTATCATTCTTACATATGTATTTCAATAAAGTTATTTATATATAAAATTTAATTTTATAAGAGCCCTGTTCTTATTTAGAAGATGGGTAAGTAGATTTACTCTATGTTATTTAGAATAGTTATGAAATCTCTTACCCATTCTTAATATCTGAGTTTAATGTTAGATTATTCATTATCTTATTCTAAAATTAAGAGATCATATTTTATTTTATTTAAGTTAGCAATAGTATTATTATCATAAATGTGATAAGACATTAGCTCAGGGGAAGTATAAGTAATTTATTTGATTAACTAGGATTTCATTCAATATTGAGTAGATCTAAAAAAATCAAAAGAATTTATAATTAAAATGAAATCATCTTACCCTGAGATATCTTTAAATTTTAATTTTGTAAACTATATTATTTAAATGTATTTTAATAATGAAGAAATTACATCCAAAAATGGATCTTAGGTGGTATGGATTTTAAAAGAACATTTTAAAATTTTTTATAAAAACTAAATATAACCATACAATCTGATCAGAGCAAGAAGATACTTTGAAGTTATTAAAAGATGGATAAAAAGATGATAGTTGTAGATATTTGTAGAATAAATAAATCTAAATGCATCCTTAAAGGCATATGCTCACAATATAAAAATCTTTTATTAGTGCCAGAGTAAGTTGAGATTTCTTGATCTCTTGACTTAGTAATAATGTTGCTTATATTTTCATAATATTTTATTATAAATACATACCCATATATATCTTCTTATTGTAGCATATGGTGTTTGTTTATAAACCCACTGAGCTTAGCTATTACATGACATTTTAGCTTATCCATTATGTAGTATTGTTGTTTAGTTGAGGTTGAGTGCATTTACCTTTATATTTGTAAATAAATGACAGCCAACTGTAGCTTGGTCAGAGGTTGAGTGCATTTTCTTTTATATTTGTAAATGGATGTTAGCCGACTGTAGCTGGGTCGATCGTGCCTTGGATTCTTCCGTTCTTTTTAGGTTACAATATATATGTATTCTTTTGTAAATCAACTAAGAATAATTTCCTTTTTTTTTTTGAGGTAATGATATATGTATTCTTTTGTAAATCAACTAAGAATAATTTCCTTTATCTTTGAGGTAATGTAGTACATGATTGTTAATGAAAACATCCACAGAAAAGGTAGTTTATATATATATATAACAGTTTTATTACTGCCTAGCATGTTTCTGATATAACATGTGTATCATATTCTTGGCTTATAGTAATATTGAAAGCATGCTATGCAGTAATAAAGCTGAATATTTTTTAAAAACTATCTTTTTGGGGAATGTTTTCATTATATATATATATTGTGTATATTACAATTCTGAAGAAGACTGTTGGATAGTTGAAACATGAAAAGCAATTTTTGGAAGTTTTGAATAATATAATACTGTATTTGCATTGTGTTAAATGCAGAAAAAAGTGTATGAGTATTATTTAATTGTATAATTCTCAAATCTTAGGATAATATTGATTTATAGATATTTTGTCAATAATAAATTGAGCCACTGATTTCTACATTCAATGATAGCCTATCCATAGGGGCTGCAAGTAATTATTATAATTCTTAAATTTGTATATTAATTAAATTACTATATGTGTTTTTCACAAATGTACAAATAGAATATACTATCTAAGTAAAGAAATGAAAAAGTATCTGCAATCCACTTTTTTTTTCATATGCCATAGCATCGGCCGGGACACGAACCCACAACCATCTGCAACCAACTACTTGCTTGCAAGGCGGCTGCGATGACCTCTCGGCTAACAACTACTTGCAGTGATATTTTGTCTCATTTAGATATAAGCTTTTTTTTTGCTTGCTCTCTGTCTTATGAGAAAATGTTACTGCAGTCCAATGATATAACAGTGTTTTCATAGTAAAATAAGTGCTTGTAATCTTCTTGTACATGACCTATTTACTTCAAGGATACAGATATTTTTGTTTACATTTTTGATCGCCACTCCATCACTATAAATTCTCACAGACCACCCACCACTGTCTACATTACTGCAAGTCTCTTTAATTAGATTATTTTGCTGATAAATAGTCACAAATTCGTTATCCATCTCCCCATCCATAAAATAAAAATTTTGGCATGATAAAGGAATTTAATTACAAATATACTGATATAACTATTATACTAACATGGATATTATATATGTATGTACACAAATAGCAAGACTGTAAATCAACATATTTTAATTTTTTAAATATCTTTGCAATATATTATTTTATTAATCATAACAATTTCAAATTTAATTTTAATCAAAATGTGATTTTTGCATATTGATTAGCTAATCCCATCTTCACAATTTCGATTTCTTTTTAGCCAAATTCTTGATTTTTAGCTATTTAGTAAAGTACGTATAATAGTTTAATATATGAACACTAGATGGCAGTAATAACTTCAATATTATCAAACTTTTAGAGCATGCTTGTGAGCATATGTTTTTCTAATGAAAATTTTGTGGTTAGCAACAAAAATACACAAAAATTAATTGTGAATTAAGAATGAAGATATTGCAACATATCTCCTCAGTTTATTCAGAGAAAGTAAATATTTGGGTGAATTGAAAGTAAATTTTATGAACTGAAAATGTGGTTGTATTTAATTTAAAATAAGATTATTTTTAGAAACTCAGTTGGTTTTGACGGATGTTGATGAAATAAAAACAAATATACTACGGCTATTAGCCCAATATGAGATAGATTTTAATGCTTGATCTAATCTCAAATGATAATTCAATATTTGTATATAAATATGTCAATGCTGCTTATAGGAGCACATATTTGTAAATATAATTAAACAGCTATATATAAGAGATATACAAACACGCACACATCTGCACTTATAAAAAGACGTTTGCATTAAGCACGTGGCAATAAAAATAATCTTATTAATGCCTTAATTAATCTTTTAAGATAATGAACAAAGCAAATCCCTAACATCTGCTTTACATGTTTTTGTTATTTCAGAGATAATGATCATGAAAAATTTATATGGTGTCAAGCATTGGTGGTCGAGAGGTCAGCGACGGCTGCTTTGCAAGTGGTTGTTCCACGTTGGCGGGTTCGCTTCCCGGCTGATGCTATGACACATGAGAAAAAAAAAATTTATATGGTAAACAAACATGAATGGACTACCTGTCAGTATGCATGTGGAAGCACAGCTATGTTTGAACCAAAAAACTTTCATGATTTTTCTTTCTTCTTAGAAATTGGATAATTGTCTACTGAGACATCTTTCAAAGTTTTTTGGAAGATAGAGTGAATATATCTGTAAGATAGTATTTTACTCTTATTTATGTCAGAGAATGAAAACCTATAATCATTCCTTGACTTTAAAGTCAACAACAAAGCAATAGTTTGCAATCCATAACAAAAAAAACTAAGAATCATTGGATTTCAAATACAGACATCCATTTTAGAAAGTCTACTTATACTTAATTATTAACCAGATATCTGTACCTCATAAGGTTTCTTAATGTGGTACCGATGCACCTTTACTATTTTCTCTTTAATTTCCTGTAAAATGCTTTTCATTGTATCTGATTCACAGTTCATAAATTTACTTTTAAAATATTTTAATTACATGTATTTGCCAGTAGATGGAATCACTTGTATTCCAAAAAATATGTTTGCATTTAAGCAAAAACAAATGAATATTCAAAGATAGCAACATCAATGAACACCATTAGTGGATTAAATATGTAAAAGAAGCTGAAAAGATAAAAAAATCTTTTAATATATTGTAACCCTCAAGTCTGAGTTTACAGGCATTGCTTTTAAGTGAATATATTTCTTTATTATATACACCTGGGTCTCTTTTTACGCGGACTTATTTAACACGATTTTGAAGTTACGCGATTCGTGTTTCACCGGAAGTCGACCTCTGATAATGCGCTATTACTTTAAATAATAAATTTCGTGCACTTACGTTATATTGAAAGTAATAGCACATTATTGGAATTCTACTTTCATCTTAGTAATTTAAATATTTTCAGTGCTTTATAATAGTAAGATTTTATGCAATAATGAAATTAAAATCATGATTTTCACATTTTATGTATACACACATTAAATTTTACAAGATTATAATGTAAATTTGTTCAAATATTGTGCGTGTTAATTTTGCATTTTAAATCACATTCTGTTTTTGCTTTTTAAAAAAGAATGTAATCAATTATTAATCATTTAGTGTCCATAAGTTTATTTTTAAAAGGTCAGTAATAGCAGTGGGCACAATTAAAAATTAAAATCTGATTTTTAATTGTAATTAACAATTTGAAAATTACTTACGGGTGACTTGAAATTAATGTGATGTAAAACGGAATTTGATTTTTAAACAGAATTGAAAATTAAAGACAAAAATAAGAATTTAATTTTTAGTTGTTAGTTTTAATTACATTTTTCCCAGCAGTGGTGAATAAATGTCTTTATTATCATAAGTCTAAGTTCATAAACAATTAATAAAATCGTCGTCGTCAATAGAAAACCATTAACACAACATGAGAGTGAACTTGGCGCTAGTTGTATTTCCTCTTGTGAGAATAATTGCTGAGATATTCTTGACTTCGTTTAAGGAGGAGCCAAATACATCACATCACATGAGAATCTGATTTTTTACTAGTTTGCAAACGAACGAGTTTTTGGGCAAATAGCGATAATAATTAAAACGTGTATAAAAAAATGTAAATTACTGTACTGTAAATTATGCATAAAATATATTATTTTGAATAAAATTAAATATTATAGTTAAAAAAAGTTTGTCTTGTATCAATTTTTTTCAAATTTGAAATTTTTTATTAGTCATATTTTATTTCCTTATTTTTTTTTTGCGCGAATTTTAAAGTAATTTTACATTGGTGTTTTGCTTTTACGCGAATTTTGAAAAATCACAGACTGCACCCCCCCCTTTTTCAATGTTAGTTACGTCTATTTTTGTGCAATTTCATTTGCGCGTGTTTTCTGAGGAACCTATCTATTGCGTAAAACGAGACCCAGGTGTATTACAAAAATAGTAAGAAAATCATGTCATACATCTTGAGACTTAACTTGTACTATAAGTAATAAAATGAGCATGCTAATAGCTCTAAACAAGCCTTTCCAATAAATGATAGAATACTGAGAAAGAACTTAAAATCTCTGTCTAGAACTATTTCTATTCCCAAACTGGTTTCAAGCTGATGGCTCTCATCAATGAGGTGCTAGGATATTCAGACACTAGAACTGAAATACCAATTCAAGTGCAGAATTTATCTAATATGTAACTATTAAGTAGAAAATCTGAAAATTTCAGACATCTATATGTGTTCAAATCCAACTATCTAACTTAAATAGCTATATGGGCCTGAATAATTTTCAGTTACACCATATATTAATAGCCTTCGCAATATAACATTGCCAAAGTCTTAAAAGCAAAACTATAATAGATTTAGTGTCTGAATATCCTAGCACCTCACTGATGATAGCCATCAGCTAGAAACTGGTTTGGAGATAGAGATAATTTTAGAGATTTTAAATGCTTTTTCTTTTGGCATTTATTGGAAAAGTTTGTTTAGAGCTATTAGTATGCTCATTTTATTACATTTGTAGTTCAAGCTTTTTAAATTGTCAGGTGATGTAGGACTTAATTTTTTTACTATTGTAATTTTGAATTTGAGGCTTTCTTATGTTATATTGCTAAGGTTATTAATATAAAGTGAAGTTGAAAATTATTCAGGTCCATGTAGATGTCTGAAAATTTCACATTTTCTATTTAATAGTTAACTATTAGATAAATATTGCGCTTAAGTTGGTATTCAGATCTAATGTCTAAATATATATAGCATATCACTGATGATAGCCATCAGCCTGAAAACAATTTGGGGCTAGGGATAATTCTGGATAGAGATTTTAAATGCTTTCTCTTTGGCATTTATTGGAAAAGCTTGTTTAGAGCTATTAACATGCTCATTTTATTATATATATTACAAAATATTAAAAGGCATGTATATAAAATAAATTTTAAGGTGATTTGAATATGATAACAATAAATGTAAAATTAAAATGTATTATCATTTAATTTTTTTCAAATAAAGAATTGTTATTTTAAAATAAAAAACATTGCTATAGAAACCAATCACACATAACTGGGGAAGGAAAAATGCTAAGAAAAATATATATAGGGTATATGAGCATAGACCTTCGCACGACCCACCACTCTCCACACTATCTCATAACACTGACACACTTGAACACATATATGTTGAAAAAATAAATAATCACCAATATACGTATTTCATGCTAAACCAGCAATCATCAGTTGGTCCAGATTACAATCTCTACACATATATGCTATAAGTGCTCAGATATATATTAAGATAGCCAATCGTTAGACTTTAATGGACAGGCTTCAATCCACTCCACACTCATATATTGGTGATTATTTATTTTTTCAACATATATGTATTCAAGTGTATCAGTCTTATGAGATAGTGTGGAGAGTGGTGGGTCATGTGAAGATCTGTGTGCATATACCCTATATATTACATATATAAACACAGGTATATAATAAGTCTGTGTTTCAGTTAAGAAAAATATATTAAATTCACCCGTTTTTTCAAGAAAGAGAGGGAAGGATTGTTACTTCTTCTTCCTTATGTCATTTACTAAATAGAAGTCAGTAAAAGTAGTAGTGATTATTTAAGGAAATATGCATTTTCTGGGGAAAAAACATCCAGAATGCTTTCCCTGATCTTTTTAGCATTGTAGCTGAATATGGAGCCGTAAACAAAAAATGCTTTAAAATTAATTTTGATCCTGCCAGTCTATCAGTTACTGTTTAAAGATAAAGCTTAAAAATCTGCAAAACTTCAAATGTAAGGAGGTTGTCTCTTTTGCCTATAAAAGAGAAATGTACTTCTATAATTAGTTTACGAATCTATTTATTTCAATGCTCATAGAAAAAGTACAATATAGGAAAACTACCCTGGAGTAAATCAAAAGAAGTTAAATGTTAGTATCGCTAGCAGATATTTAAAATTAATGATTTTAATGGCCATATATCCATATTAATGGAGATAGAAATATACTATTTTAAAAACTATTTTGCATTATATATTGTTATATTTATACACATACTCACTAATAGATTATCATATTGAAAAATCCCACAAATTAAAAAAATATATATACATAAATCCAAATTAAGATATACAAATGAGCAGATTTATTTTAATTTAGAGATAAACACGATCATGAGATTGATGATATGTCAGAAAGAATAGCAAGAATAATTCATTGGAATATCCTAAATGCAGATTATTAGGGTTTATACCCCATTATCATGAAGAAGACTATTGTGAATATATACAGAATGATTTTGATCACACCAAATATGATGGATATTAATGCCGTGGATGAAGTAGATTGTAAAAATAGAAATGAGAAAGGACATAGACTTTTGGAATTTGCAAGATTTTTATTTTATAAAAAAGCCCTTTCCAGAGAGATGTGCAAACATAAAAATTAAAATTTGGATTATATTTTAATTAACAGAAAAGGTGTATTTCAGTAATGTAATGTACTCAAAACATTCACCACAGAAAATGTTCTTCAATTAACATGATCTTGATATTTGTTAAAAGAAACTAGAAAAACACAAGCTATTAAGAAAAACAGTAATAATAGTTGATAACTAAGCTTCAAGAATATTGCAAAAAGTTCAACACGAAATTTGCAATAAGAACAACTGAAACAAATATACAAATAGAAATTAAAAAAAAAAAACAGAAATTAGCAACAATTTATTTTTTCTAAAAAAATAAATGTATTTAAAAAAGGAGATTATATGAAAATATTAACAAATTATAATTTAAAAAATAAATAAATATGCACAAGTCTCTAAAATAGTATAAAAAAAGGAAAGGCAACCTAAGGAAGTATAATTGGGAAAAAATATACACCACTAAAGAAACAGAAACGAATCAAAATTTTAGAGGAAAGTTACTTCAGCGATATAAAAAAAATAATACTAGGATAACATAATGAAATGTGTAAAAATTATTGTATGAAAAAACTATATTACAATAAAGAACAGAAAAAAACTATATTACAATAAAGAACAGAAAAACACTATCTATATTATAATAAAAATGCAAGTGTAATGTCAGATATTTCTGAAAAAAAAAGTTTACAAAGGACAGAAAAGTTTCAGTATGTAATGAAATCATTTTTGATATTTTAAATGAAGAGGTAAAGAAATTGATAAAGTATATATACATGACAACATCTAAATGATATACTAAATCTATAAAAAAGGCAATGTTTAAACAAAAAATATTAGAAATTAAAACCTGTCAGTCTTTGATTAGTTATTATTTAAATCTCAACAGCATTTAAACACAAAAATCACTATACTCAAACCAACTAAAAGAATAACCTGAATTAAAATCTGGTTCCAATGCAGAAGTTGTACACTTCCCTAAGAGACTGAGTCATTTTTTGGTGCTTTTCAGTAAAGCTGTGATACCTGCTATATTTTGTTCTGGACACCCTTCATGTTTATTGCGTATTTCATTGGTAATTGTTTAAAATATGTACTATTTACCAAACTGCACATGTACAATATTTTTCAACAAGCATATATAGAGATGCTCTTTTAAGTGTATAGTATGCAATATAAATTAAGATTAAAGTATAAACAAAATAAAAAATAATAATGTAGTTATTGATAATAAATTGAGAGAGTTCACTTTGATATATATTTACTGTGTGTCTGTATATTTATTTGCATTAATAAAAAAAACCAACACCTGTACCATTTTTTTATTTTCAGAATAAATTAAATAGTGAAGTATTGGGTTTTTGCCACAATTAAAGATCCTTTGGTTGAAATCCTTTTTCTTCAATAATTTTTTTCACTCGATGAAAATGTAGTAGTAGTCTTATTGTCAGCAGACTATGGTCTTTCTAATTGTTTTGATGTTTTAAATAAATATTGACTTTGGAATCTATACAGTCATTCCTACATGCCATTACCCATTTCAGATTTTTGGTTAAACTCTTAAAATGGGAAGTTTTCTGACAAAATGTTTTACAGTTCTTTTTTTTGCCACTACTAAATTGATAACTTTCATTTTATTGCTTAAAAAAATATTTTATAAAATTTTAAAAATTTCATAAAACTTTTAGTTTGAGGATTAAAAAATATTTTATTATACAAAATACTGCACCATATTAAAATTCAGAAAAGATAAAAAAAGGTAAAGAATGAAAAGAAGTTGCTTTCAGGTAACCCTATTACATGTTGTTAATAAGTGTAGTCACAAGTAATGTTCTGAGATAAAAAAAGATGGCTGCCTTTATATTGTAAAATGTATTAAATTTATGAATTTTAATGTTTTTATTTACATTATTTTTGAATAGCATATAATTGAAATAGTATATAATAATAGAGCATAAATCATGACTTCAATATCTTTGTAGATTGTACTAAGGTATATGATATAAATTAACGGGAATATTAATATCATTTCATATGCAGAGAAAATTAAGAAAAAATAAAATTTTAATGCATTTCAGTATTGAGTTGTCATGGTAATCATTGCTTTGAAAATAAAAGTGGAAATACAAAATTATACATTTAAATGCTCACGTTCTGAACTATTGCTATACTATAATTCTGTTTCCTATCATTATTCAACAGTAATTTGACCATATAGGCATTCTTGCAGTGATTAAAATTTGAGATATCATGATTGGGATGTAGGATATTGTTAAACACTCTAAGAAAATCAATTAGGGTGTACAAACGGGGTGATTTCCACATCTCCAAAACTTTTTCCATTAATTTTACATGTAATATTTGGTTGATTAAAATGAATAAGATTACTCAAGGTTTTTGGATATTGCAGATGATATGGTTGTCTTCATGAACAACGCTTCAAACTTCTAGATCCAAACAAAATAAGTTTAAATATGGATTACAAGTATTTATTAGGTCACTTGTCAATATTTTATATATATATACACAAAATGTGCTCTAACAAAATGATACCCCTCACCAACCCTGTCTACAGCACTATTTCTGAATTAATGTATCTGTTACGTAATGTGAAAGCCTAGCTATTTGCCATAACAATTTTAAGATGATAGCAAATCTGAATCACAAATTATGACAAGGAATGTGCTAGTATGTTTTATACCTTACTCCATGATTAAATTTTGTTTTAAATTGGGCAAAACTTTCATTGAAATGTCTGAAAGGATTCAAACTGTGTATAATAAGATGATTAGCAAGATACATTCAAATGGTTTGAAAAATTTCATAATGGCAGGGAAAGGGATGATCTTTGAAGGTGTGAAACAATTCTCACATTTCATGTTTAACTTTTAGCATCTTAAAATGGCTATGGTAAATAGCTAAATTATATCACTTTGTAACACATGTCAATTCAAAGATGGTGCTATAGGCAACATAGAAAATTAACCATCTTTTACTGGAGTACACAGCATGTATATATATATATATATATATTATTTATAGAATCATGTTTCTAGTCCTTTAGGTATCATTTTATTTATATTAATTACCCTTTATTCCAGTACATATCACTAGCTAAAAATTAAATAGAAAATATTCAAATTGCCCTCCCAAATGGTATGATATTTTAGCAATGCCCTCTATGAATAAATATATAGCTGGAACTTCAAACAACTGGTTCTAAAGGATATCCTGTTAAATTATATACTGCAATCAATGCCCTTTGTTCGAATAGGTCTGAATTTCAATATATAACACCATTTCAGTTTATGTTAAACCACTAAACATCACATGATCACCAGCTCTTATGTTAGCACATAACTGTTATTATCAGGCAAAACTCTCCATGTAGTAGTGTCACCCTGTGCCAACCAGAGTAATCAATGGATGCCAGAAGGCTTGTCCTCACTGAAGAAGGCCACAAGCCAAAAACTAGTCTGGGGATATTGGATGAGTAGGCACTAGATGAGGATTTTATGCACAAGCCTTCTAGCATCCATTGATTACTCTAGTTGGCACAGTGTGGCACTACTGTATGGAGAGTTTTGCCTGTTTTATTTCAGTTTATGATTCAAAAGGATATCCTTTTGGGTTGGCTTTTTGAAGTTTGCACTTTATATTTATTCAGAGAGGACATTGTTGAAATATCCTAATGTTTGGAAGGTGATTTAAATATAATCATCCTTATTTATTAGAAAATATGCATCTTATAAGACCAATTGCTAAAATATTCAATGTCTAAAATCAAATTGTTTATAATAATTAAGAGGTAAAAGTATGACTACCATTTCTATGTGGATGTTTTGATGTTTCAAGTCTCTAAGATCATATGGCACACCATGTTTTTTGTTGAAGTACAGATATAATGAAAAAGATTGATTTGGAAGATTTTGTAACTTCAAGATTTGTTGCAAGCTTGGAGGTATGTATTATAAGTCTGAAAGATTTGACTGCTTACAAATAAATATTCAATAGTATTCCCAAAAAAGAAAATTTATATATTTAATTAAAAAAAACAGATCTATTAATCTTTAACTGGTTTAAAGTTTATATCTGGGGCAGACATAATCTCTAGTTTAATAAATGGTTACTGACAATCACTAATGTGTTTACTTGGGATGGCTTCTATCAAAGTTGTGGGTAGAGTAAGTTTGAGACTTGTAAATCATAATGTAATAATTTATATGTATGCATAATAATGAGTTAAAATTAATAATAATTAATACATTTTTCAAAATATTAGTAAAAAGAAACACCAAGGAGGAGATTTAAGTAGAATTTAAGAATGCTTTTAATAGAAATAATATTAAAAGTAATAAAATATCAAAAGGCTTATCATGACTTCAATTTGCACAAAGCTCCTCACCGATGAAAGTTATAATCTAGAAAATAGAATGAGAATATTGAATAAGACAACACCAGACAGGAATTTATTTTGCACTATAGAATCTAACACTTATTGATTATTAAAGCTTGCACTCAGATGTCAAGTGTTGGTGGCCTAGCGGTAAGCATAGCTGCTTTCTAAGCAGCTGGCCTAGGTTAGCTTCCCTGTCAATGCTTTGTCATATATATATAAGCTTGCACTCAGTAATATAATTGTGTGAAAGAAAAATAATTAATATTAAAAGGAAATACATCCACATGATTTATTTTTTTTACTACTAAATGTGTTCTATAGTGCTTATGTATGGATCTGAGGCATGAATATTTAACTGAAGAACAATGCAGAGGTTACAGGTCATTCTGCAAAAAAAAAAAAAAAAGGTGTATGTTAGGATCAATATGAAGACATCAAAATGAAATAGATAGGTCAGAAAAAATATAATTAAAAGAATTAAAAGAGAGAAATATATTTTAGACTCATCAAGTATAGGTGCCTTCCAAGTAGCTGGCCCAGGTTCGCTTCCTGGTCAATGCATTCGACATATGAAAAAATAAATATATATTTTAGAATCATAGCTTAAAAAGTTAAGACAAACAATTAAATACAATATTCAGAAAGAATTTAAAAGTTATAAAACAGATCTCATGAGATGTATAAGATGATAAATTATGCATTAAAGATACTATGATGAACTTAGAGACCTTGATCCACCAATGGATTAATAATGGTTGAACATATCTGTATACATATTTAAATACATCTATTAGAATATCAAGGAAGAAAAGGAAAGAATATGAGGATTACTCTTAACTTTTTCTTCTTTATGTAGATGTATGATGACAATCATTCTTTGCTGTTAAGGTAGCCTGCTTCAGTTTAATATATTACAAAATATATGAGCGATTAATTAACAGATTAAAACAAGTTTGCCACAAATTTAAAATCGAATACAATTAAAGTTCTGTTTCATTTTTTTAAAACTATCATTTGCAGAGTTTTCAAGCACAACATGAAAATAAACTATGATAGGGCAGTACAGGTATTTATAATTTAAAAAATAATATTTGTCACTGCTGGTAAAGCAGTGTCATATATTTTTATATATTTGCCAGCATTCAGAATATTTACTCTATAATTAAAAACAGATAGTCATTTACTTAATGGCCATTAGCAAATGATTACACAAAATGGCTGTAAGCCATCTACATGACAAGATCTTCAAGCTCTTTTATGAATTTGAACTTAGATTATGGGGCATGGTTGGCTAATGTATTCACTGCCTTTTATAAGTTAAATTTATTATGCAAATATACAATATGCATGCATCAAATGTAGCAAAAATATTACTTTACAAAAAGATATTGCATGTTGGCAGTATGATAGACGAATTGAAAATGAAACATATAGATGAAAAAACAAACAAGTGTCATTGACATTTTTGGAAGAATTAGAAGATTGACTTGAAACTGGACTGAATGTATTGATAGAAGAAATGATCATAAATGGGTGGTTAAAGATGGCCTAGATTTACTGTAAAAGGCTTAAAAAGAAACCAAATATGAAATGATTAGATGAAATAAGAAAATTTGCTGAGGTCTATGAATTGAGGAAACTGGATTAAAACTGAAAAGATCTTCATTTTGTAATGGATTGATAGTAATTGAAAATGATAATAATGACAACTGAATGATCATTAAAAAAACACATTTGACATTTTTATAATTTTAAAAACATTATTAAATCTTATAAACAATGAGGATTGCCAATTCCTGAACAAGCTTTGTGATAAATGCTTAGCCAGAGCCAGCATTTAAAATATCTCCGTCAGAAACCCTCCACCCCCAAACCCCTGACCATGGTTTCGTGCTTTGGCACTCCTCAGAGAGGTGCCAGGGTAGGTTCAGACACTAAATCTACCCTGGCATCTCTCTGAGAAGTGCCAAAGCTTGAAACCATGATCAGGGGTTGGGGGGGGGGGTTCCTGACAGAGATATTTTAAATGCTGGTTCTGGCTAAGCATTTATCACAAAGCTTGTTGAGGAATTGGCAATCCTCATTATTTATAACTTACAAGCTTAAGAGAATAGGGTCATGTGATCTATGACTTTTATTTTGATTATTAAATCTAAATTATTAAATACTAGATTGATTTAGCTAAAAAAAAAGGTTCGAGGTGATATTAAAAATGTTGATTTTTGCCTTATTTCTGACCACATCAAAGAATTTATTAATACATATATATATACAAAACACAATTCATTACAAATAATTTATTTTTTTATATGCTAAATTTTAAAGAATAAAAGCTAAGTTACTTCTGATAGAAAAAAATACATATATATAAACTTTGCAAGAATTCATTTTAAATTACAAACATATTAAACAACAATAAAAAAAAAAGATACAAACATTCCCGGTTATATAGAAAGAATCGATACATTTTAACTTACATAAAAATCAACTATTTATAATTCAACAAAAGCTGAAAACAATTTTTTTTAACGACTGCTTTAAAGAGTTTTAGAATACTATAATTTTTAATATTAAAAGATTCGTATTGAAACATAGTCGCTGATGTGTTGATTGAATGTTGTAGATAAACAGATATAATCAAGATAAACAGCTTTTAAAAACTTTTTTGTAAGGCTTCAGAGCTTATAAGACTACGGCAGCAATTATGAAACATAATACTCGGAACATTAATTACATATAACCGCTGCTGCAATTTTGCGAATCTAAGTAATGTTTTGAAAAAAAATGTTAAGGATTATGGAATATGAAGATAAATGACGAACTTACTATTAATCTATCCATACAACACTACCATTAATCTATATATTTAACGTTACACACATACAAACAATTGTTTTGATTTGTTTATCAATATATATCGTTGATAAAATGTACCCAATCAAATCAATTCACAGCGTTCCTAAACTGCCATCGTAATCTCATAAGCTATAAAATTAATAAAAAAGATATCAGATGTGTCTCATTTTGTTATATATATTTCCGGGGCTTAAACGTGACTAACAGTTGGTAGTGTGAGTTACTGTCAGAATGGGCCTAAGACAGAAAACCTCAATTTCAAAATGCTAAATTTTCGTTCTCATTCAGAGCAATACAATTTTTTGAAATTTATTATATAAAGAAAATTTCAAACTTTCATTTTTAAAATTCTTCTTTCTCAATTTTGTTTATGCAAAACTAATAATTTCTTCTCTTTAGTCCTAATTTGGCCTAGTTAAATTTCTTTTGAAATCTTTTATATTATTTTTAATTTAATCGAAAGGGAATTATAAACTATGCACTATAATGTTGTTTTAACATCTCAACTTTTTGTTTGGTTGAGTATGAGGGATACTCTCAAACCAAAACACAAGATAGAGACTTTGAAAAGATAAGAGCAGCCATCTTATCTTTGTACCTAAATGGACTTATTTAGGCCAATCTAAAGCATCTTGGATGACCGTTTTCGAAGACACTTTAGATTCACCAATGTAAGTGAATTTAGGTACAAAGATAAGATAGCCATTCTTATCTTTTCAAAGTTTCTATCTTGTGCTTTAAGTTTGAGAGTATCCTTCATACTTAACAAAACATCATTGAGATATTAAAACAACTTTACAGTGCATGTGTATTGGATGTAACTCCCTTCTGATTAACATTATATATGAATACTGCATTAGTAAATGGAAGTGTTACATATTTTTAATTTACTAAAAGACCTTTTCAATGTTAACCACAATTACTGGAAATGTAAAAAAACAAGGTAATGGATTATATACAATGGCATGCATAAGTAGGTATACAGTTAGGTAATGTATAACCTAGATGGTGGAAGAGTTGTAATTTCTTCTTCTCCATTTCTTTTGAATCTGTTTAGCATTCTCTTTTTCCCATTATTGTTTGATTATCCAGTTTCATTGTTCATCTGTTAATTTACTAGCCATACTTTATTATTTGGAAAAAAAATAAACAAATACTGTATACCTACTTATGCATCTCTATATTTCATTAACTTTCCAAACAATAATTAATAATGAATAATTTTGGAAATTGCCAAATTGACATTTATTTGGTAAAAAATCAAACTGGTCTGGGAAAAGTTTCAAAAATTTTTGTATGCAATATTGATGATATTTTGAGAACTCTACAAAATATTAACAATTCTAAATTTTTCTGTATGGAAGTGAACCAGACTGTACAAAAAGCATTGAAATCATATGTCAAAGTATTGAAAACTAGCTTATCTATGCAGGTACATTCAATGTGTACAAAAATTGGCCTGAATTAAATATTATACATATTTATTTAGGACATTTGGACCATTGTTACCATTATAATTTTTAAATATTAAAATGATTTATTTTAACTTCAATTATGATTTTGACACAATAAGTGTTTAAAAATGTGTTAGTGACAAACCTATTGGAAGTGAATCTAAATACTAAATTTATGGGCTCTTTGCTCATGTGCATTACTATATTTTTAATTTGTATAGTATTAAGGAGTAAACAAGGCAAAACTCTCCATACAGTAGTGCCACTCTGTGCCAACCAGAGTAATCAATGGATGCCAGAAGGCTTGTGCATAAAATCCCCATCTAGGGTCTACACATCCAGTATCCCCAGACTAGTTTCTGGCTCATGGCCTTCATCAGTGAGGAGTCTTGGATCTGAGAGCAGCTCTTCACTGACGAAGGTCACAAGCCAGAAACTAGTCTGGGAATATTGGATGAATAGGCACTAAATAGGGATTTTATGCACAAGCCTTCTGGCATCCATTGATTACTCTGGCTTGCACTGAGTGGCCCTACTGTATGGAGAGTTTTGCCTTGTTTAATAACAATTATGTGCTCGTATAAGAGATGGTGATCATGTGATATTAAAAAGTACACTGAATTTCATTTTGTTTTATAATTAGCAATAGAGCTTCCTTTAATTAGATGTTAATAATAAATTATTTATTTCCACTTTGTTTTTAATATTAAAGATGATAATACTTGCACATGATTTGATGCAGTGGTAGTCAGATCCTGGAACATAAAATTCTTGGTTTGATTTCAGTTCTGATACTTGTGGAATTCAAACTTTCTATGAATTCCCAAGCAATAAAACAATTTGATTTTTTGAATAATATTTGTTAGATATACTTCATTCATCCTTTAATTACTATTCTTTCTTGAAAATGTTTTGCAAAATTAAGAATAAAATTTTCGGTAATTCAAATTCTTTCATGTGACAGTATGTCAAAAAAATATATATATATACATTGATGAATACTTGAAATCAAAATGAGTATAAATTAAATGCCCTTTAAATCATTTTTTTAAATTAAGAAAAAAAAGAATGAATATTTTTTTCTTAGTTCAAATATTTTTTTTCTTTTTCAATAAAGGAAAGAATTCTGAAGAAGGCTGTTGAGTAGTTAAAACTGTCAACTATTTTTCAAAATGTATAATAAATATTAATAATGCTGTAAACCTCTAGTGAGCTGTAGATAGTGATACAAATTCTTCAATAAACAAAAACCTTCAGAATGAGCCAAACTGTTCTTTAGTTTGAATCATATTTAATCATTCAGTTTATTGACATAATTATTTATATTGATTTCCGAATGACTTCCAATTGCACGGAAATTAAATTAATAAATAGAATTCACTTTCTGCATTGTAACATATAAATAAATAGACTGCTTATTTTAAAGTACAGATAGACTCATTCTTTATTTTTTGTTTATTGACGAATTTGTATTATTTTATATATAGCTCACTGAGCTTTACAATAACTTCCTCTTTGAAATATGTAATAATAAAATATGTTTATTTATACTAATGATACTTTTATTACCATATTTTTTTTCTACAAAACAATAGAGTAAACATCTTTAAGAAAAAAAGATTAAAATATTATTGACTACTTTTAATTAAAGAATAATATCATTATATATGATAAAATTTTAGATTTGTAATTACATATACACAAAATATTTCATATTTTATTTTTTCCACGATATATCTACATCTGTTAAATAATTTATGATTAAAACAATTTTTTTTTTTTTTAAATTAGGCTATCTTAAATATTAGTTTTAAAAAATAAATGAAGAGATTAGAAAATTGATTATGGTTATTAATTTTATCTTTCTGAAAGTTAAATATCTTTTTTTAATAGTCGATTTTTGAATTTTAAAGTGATTAAGAAAATTTAATTAAATTGATTTGTTCCAGAAAAGATATTAACATAAATTAAAAAAACTCTAATCTTAAAATACAAAATTAGCATGTTTAAATATATTATCTTGTCTAAATCAAAAACCTATATATTTTTTCCCAAATACTTTTAACCTGATTATCTGTATTTTTTAAGCCTGTCTTCATTTTAAAATCATTTAACTTTTTTTTTTTTAATTTTCTTCTATCTGATTTTTTTTATCTTTGTTTTTACCACTATATGAACAATTTTTTAAAAATTCTTTTAATAGTGCTGTTTTACCATTTAGTATATTTAATATTTCATTAAATTTTAAAATTTTCTATTTCAATTAATACTTTCTTCATTGCTCCAAAAGTATTTAAAAAGCTTCTTGGTACATTTATTTTTAGATTGTTCATTATTGATATTTACTAAAGACATAAACCTCAAGCAATGTACACTTGAAAATTCGAAGATAGGGACCTCTACAGGTCTTAACCACAAGCTTATGCTTTGGAAGATGAGCCTAGAATATTGAGTAAAAATATTTTATATACTTTTTGATCATGCATGGAGATGAAATTCTGATATTCATGGACAGTAGCAAGCTGTATATAATAAGCATTATTAACAATCACATGTACATACATAGAATATACATGCTGAAAACATGTGTAACACATATAAGTGAGGTTTGATATAACAGATTTATTAATTCTAGATAGTCATTGTTCATCTGTTCATTGTAGTTTACATATCAGATTTATTAATTCTAGATAGTCATTGTAGTTTACATAGAAATATATTCTAGCTTTATGGCCTGGAAGAGTCACCAGCCTAGTCCCTACCGTCCACTAGTGGACATTTAAAGTTTTCAGATAGGCAGTTAGTATTTGCCAGATGTTAAAAGAAAAAGCATAAATTATTATAGGTATGCAACAGGTGTTTATATTTTTTTTTGAAGAGTTGCTCACGCCTCTAATAAAATATGTTAACTTGGTACAAACCTTTTGTGTTTGGTTGAATTGCAGATTTCAGACCCAAACCAACAGTAACATCAAAAAAATATGAACACCCACAAAGTTAAAAAGTATAATTTATTAGAACAAATATACACATGTTATACCATTAATAAATACAATTTTATATATAACTTAGTCAACAGTCAGTGAACTAACTTCCAGCTGTATATTTTGGTTTGGCTCATGAGTTCTAGTCAAGCTCTTCCGGCCTGTACTGAACAGCTTGCCTCAAGTAAGCCATAGTCATAGAAGCTTCCAGTCCTACCGTGGACTTACCTTACTGCATAGACATATCAGTAATGACCATACTTGAAACATTTTCACAGTTGAAAGTGGTTTCAATTGAGAGCATGTTCAGTCATTCAGGTTAGACAGACATTTATCTCTCTTTCTGGCTTGCCTCTGACTATTTATTGCCAGAGCCCCTACCTTACTGGCAGCACATTGGCCATACTTATGTTTTATGTTTTGGCTATGTTTATACAATGGTTATTCACATGTTTACACATTGGTTAGCAATGAATATTTAATCCAATTAGATAAGGAAGGAATCTGGACTAGTCTACTTTTGAAGGCAAGTTAGATATGACAAAAGGTTCTAATTTTGATATTGACATTCTTCTAAATAAAAAATAAACTTATGTTAATAAAAAAATGACTACTTTCACTTTTCCATATAGAAGTGTTTTTAATTGATGGCACAAATTAGTTTTTTGACTCAGATTTTTAGAGAAACCATAAAATTGACTAATAGTATTTGTTGTAGCATTTTCATTAGTTCACAATTTTACAGCCTTTTTTTTTTTTAGGTAAGACATTCTAACTTTCTTCATTAGAAATTAAAACCAATCTTCTAAAATCAAAAACAAATCTCCATTATTACAAAAAAGCAGTTTAATTTTGCTTTCTCATCATAATTTTTTTCCAAGGCTAATAGCTTTTCAGAAAGACTTTGAAATATCTTCTACATATATAACCTTTTTTGACCAATGGTGTTTATTGTAGCTTTCTTGTTTGTTGACAGTTTAAAATTATTTTTCAAGACCATGTTAATCAGTTTTCAAACTCAGACTTATGACAAATTTATTATATGTATGCAGAAAAATGCTTAAAAAAATAATAAAAAATACAATTAAAAACAAGTAAGCAAACTAAATTGGTAACTTAGGTCTTAAAAATAGTCTCTGCTATTTTAGTAATCATTGTTGTATCTTGCCTTTTTTAGTTTAAATCTTTATTAAGTGAGAAAAAGTTTATTGTACTATTTGTTTGCTTTATAATTCCACAGCATATACAGATGTATATAATAGTGCATATACATTTTGAAATACCATATTAAAAAGTAGAAATATACTATTTTCTTTAAATCAGGTTCTAATTTTTTATTTAATATTTTTTTGTTTGAACTGCATAAAAAAGAGAAATATTGGAATCCATATTACAATCATTTATTGAACATTATGGTGGTTTATATTATTAATTGAATGCATTGTTTGATACTTAGAAAACCTTTGAGCTTGATTCCTATAAAATATTTCACATGTATTTTGTTTAGGTTAAATTGGGGAATATCTGCATAGAGTATTAGCATATATACATAATGTGTCTGTCTGTGTGATATGGTAAAATAGATGTTGGACTTTAATCCTATACAATATTATAGGTGCTAATATAAAAGTGGATAATTTTTTATGTCTAAATTAAATTCAGACAAGCTATTGAGGTTTGTTAGAATATGGAACTCAGCTTGAAAATTCCAATTTTGATTGATGATTGCCTAGGACCAACATTGTTGGACATTTTTTTTTGTTGTTACATGGAGTTACCCATTTGTTTCAATTTTTACATATATATAATAAATATAATGAATCTCTAAAATTGAAATAAAAACTTCATACATTAACAAAACAACTTATATAGTTATAACCATTGTCAACCTTAAATATGAATGATAAAAATTATATGATACCCAAGCCTGATATATTTTTATGTTCACCCCTGGTAGTTTATTAGATTAAATGCCTTTAAAAAAATTAATTCCTTTGTTTTTCATTTTTTATTATGTTTTATTTCTCCAGTATAAATCCAACCCGATTAAAATTGGAAATAACCCATGATTATGCTAAAATTCACGATCAAAGAAAACAGATCATATAATATTTCTGACTTTTCGTGCCTTAATTCTATTGTATAACAAACAATGCTCATTAAAATATTTTAGGAATATACATAATAATTCACAGATTTATGAAGAAACAACGATATTTTATTCTATAACTAATATAATTTTTTTATTCTTTGCGAATTATGAAATAATCAATCTAATTTAAATAACAATATGTGATGTGATGTGATGTACTATAACAACTCCTTAAACGAAGTCAAGAATCTCTCAGCAATTATCCCAAGAAAAACTTGTTAGCTACTTAATTTTACATTCCCCAGTCGAATTTTCCCATATTCTACTCCATCCCATTTCCACAATATAATCTTTGTCAACTCTACAGCTTTTATATCTAAATCCCCCTTATCTTTTTCCAAACCCAGCATAAAAACCAATAATCTACTTTCTGTATAATCACTTTTTTCATATTTATTCCCCATAACTTCATTATATGTGCCCTTTCTGTTTTCAAGCATTTACATTCAATTAACAAATGCCTAATATTTTCTATTCCTTCCTTACATAATTTACAAAATAAATCACCAATATTTTTCCATTTACATGTATATTCTCTTGTTGCTAAATATCCTGTTTGAGCCTTAAACAATAAACTACTTTCCTTTCTATTATCATAAATTAACTCACACCTAATATTCTGTTTATTTCTATATATATTTAAACTCTTTTTACTCTCCATACTAGTTCTCCATCTCTCTAACTCCCTACTCTTTATTAGTAAATCTATTCTTTTATTCCATTCCTTACCACTATAATACTCAACAATCCTCTTAACACAATCATCCCATCTTTTATACAAATATACAGATATAAATTCTTTATCCAAATCTTTTGCATACCGTATTACCTTTCTCACCCATCTTGTTACCTGTCCTTTACTCATAACCCAATTAAATACTATTTTAGCAAATTCTCCATACAGTAGTGCCACCAAGTGCAAACACCAGTAATCAGTGGATGCAAGAAGAAGGTTTGTGCATAAAATCCCTATTTAGTGCTTACTCATCCAATATCCCAAGTAGAGAGGAATTTTAAGCACAAATCTTCTTGTAACCATTGATTACTGGGGCTCACTTGGCAGAGTTTGCTGTTGTTATTAACAGCCTGTGTAAGCATACGAAAATGTGGTCACATGATGATTTGATGGACAGAATATAAATTTTATTATGACTACATTTAAATGTTACCCATAAAACTGATTAAATATTGAACATTCAGCAAATTTCACATATGTCTATAAATAGTCTCATTTCAATTGTATGTATATTTTAATTTTCAAAAATTAATTCCCAACTAGAGAGATAAAAAAAATTATCTCAGGCTAGTGAAGAATTAACTTTTATGCACCATTATAGTTAATTGTCATTCAATAAGATGTCATAACAGTGATATGGTGAGATTAGAGAGAGGACTAACAATTCAATTTTCGATTGTGAATCAAAATATAAACTAAAATAAATATTTTACAAGAGGGAAAAATACTTTTGGGTGAAGTAAAAATGTTTCTAAATTAGTTTCAAACTATTTAAGTCAGTAAAATCAGGTAAATTCTGTGTTTTTTCCTGTTAAAAATGGAAGGCATGGCTAACAAAATGTGTATTACTTTTTGACCCTGATAATCAGAATCTGTATCATTATTCTAGTATTGAAACATCACATGATCACTATTTTCTATGTTTTCACAAACTATTAAAACAGTAGCAAACTATCCATACAATAGCGCTACCTAGGGCAAGCCTTAGCAATCAAAGGATGCAAGAAGATTTGTGCACAAAATCTCTATCTAGTGTCTATTCATCCAAATCGGCAGAGTTCCTGGTATATGATTTAACTAGAGCCACCTAGTGTAAGCCTTAGTAATCAATGTATGAAAGAAGTTTTTTTGTATAAATTTCCTATCTAGTGACTATTTATCCACTATCTCAGATTCAAGGCTCCTCACTGATGAAAGCCATAAACTAGAAACTAATCAGGAGATATTGAATGAGTAACACTAAATAGTAATTTTATGCAAAAACCTTGCATCCATTGATTACTAAGGCTTGCAATGGGTGGCACCATTGTATGGAAAGTTTGCTACTGTCAGTATTGTAATGTTGAATACAATTTTTAGTTTTTTGTATTTAAATATATCATTTCTGACAATTAAACTCAAAAATCCAAATGATTTTGTCAATGAAGAATCAATTATACAATATTTATTGATAGATTTATTTATTTGGTGTTGTGTTTATATCAGTATTACTGCCAGAATAACATTCTAATCATTCAATAATAATTGACCACTCAGTAACTAAATAATAAGACATTTGTTAAGAGATTGCAATGGCAAAATATATGCAATAGTTTGGATACAGAGATTCACCTCCATTACACTTAGTGTGTAAATAGTGCTTGGGAAAAAATGCTGACATTCCCCTTTTGAATTTTTTGATACTTCCAGCTCCCAAATGGCTTGCCTCAGGTGAAGGTATGATACTGTCAGTAGCTAGAAAATTTCTGCTTTAGGTTTGAGAATGCACCATTGCATTTTAGTGAAAAATGTACAATGAGCTCACCTGTCTAATGTCAGAATAATTATCTTTCTTTCTGGAAACAATTGGACTCATTGATCTAGCTCTGTAATTGACCTGTTTGGACCACTGACAATTTATTTACCTTCAGTGATCAGAGGTATTCCATTTTAAATGTGACCCTTGATAACATTTCTGTTTGGACAAGTCCAGATGAGTTCACGATATTAGAAAACTTACAGTTGTTTTAAATATAAACATATTCTTGTACAAATATACACAATACAAAGCAAAGAGCAGATTGAAGAATGCTTTTATCTTAATAATATATGATGACTTTAATAAATATTAAGGAAAGGAATTGCATATGGATCTGATAATCTGATTATGTTAGTTCACGCTAGATGATAGTAAAGTGAAGAGCTACTTTTGTCTTATTGGTTAAGCTAGGTATCTTCGTGATATTTTATTACTTTCCTAGCCAGGAAATAGGATGTTTTCAGTTAATAAACAATCAAGGGTACTAAAATATATAGTTACTGAACTGGTTTCAAATCTATATAATTTATAAAGCAGGTTGACTGGGGTTCAAAATCTTATGCTGATAAGCTTCACAGTTAAAGTGGTGTTAATGGTAGTTGCAGAATATATATTCCTTTCAACTTTGAATCCCAGCCTCATTGATAAAGAAAAAAGCCAGAAATGAGTCTGATGATAGGAGGGTCAGGAGTTATATGTGCATCACGTAATCAATATTGTTCTAACTTACATTAGTTGGCAGAAAATTGGAGAGCTTGTTTACATAATTTCAGGTTTTCTATATTTGATTTTCAATATAGCTACATGCATAATTTCAATTCCACCTTTAAAAAATAAGATAAAAAATTGTTTATTTACTAGCTGTTAACATTTTGATTCATTTATATTTCATGACAGTTGTTTACATTGTTCTGAATTTCCGACCACTTAAGATCTTAGCGGTACATAGAAAGAGATTAACTTTTTCCTGATGGCTTATTTTAACCATTGACTGACATAGATAGTTCTGCTAGAATAATTAATATTAGATGATAGCGGCATATTTCCAGTATTAATACATATACTTGCAAAAAGCAATAAGTGAATATGAACACACAGTATTGCAACTGTAAGTTTAAGATTGTAAATTGCTATCATTACTGTAAGACAAATGCATGTATGTTTTAGCTATACATATTCTTATCAAGAGTACTAGAGTTTTTAACACATAACAAACATATTAATAACAATCTATGTAATGTAATGAATTACTATGTAAATATATATATATATCATTATCATTAGCCACTATCAATCCACTGTAGAATAAAGGTCTCTTCAAGTTCAACCCATCTTCATTGATCTCTAGTCTCTCTTCTCCATATCACCCCTGAATACTTTCTTATTTCATCAATCCATCTCACATGTGATCTCTTTCTGGATCTTTTACAATTTCTTGGAATCCAGTTTAAAATTACAACTATCCATCTATTATCAACTCTTTTAGCAATATGTCCATCCCAACTCCATTTTAGCCTTTTAATTCCTTTAATGATGTCAGAAACACCTGTTTATTTTCTTACCTATGTGTTGTGTTTTTGATTTCTTCTTGTTACTCCTAACATGCATCTCTCCATACTTCTTTGAGTGATCTGAAATCTCTGTATTGCTCTTCTATTGAGTGTCCAAATCTCAAATCCATAAGTAAGAACTGGTAGAACATGTACTAAAAACCTTCCTTTTCAAACATGTGGGCGTATTCTCTTTTAATATCAAGTTATTTTTACTAATAACACTCCAACCAAATTTAATTCTATGATTAATTTCATCCATTATGTTTTTATGTGTGTAGTAATAATCTGACCAAAGTATTTGTAATTGTTAACTTCTTCTAACTCATCATAATCAATCTTTATTTTCAATTTTTGAAAAAAATCCATTGAACATTACTTAGTCTTTTTAACATTTATCTTTAGACCTACTTTAATCTGATAACTCTTGCAAACCTTCCCGAAGCTATGAAGCATTATTTGAAAAAACCAACTACATCATCTGAAAAATCTAAATGACTTAAATAATCTCCATTTACTTTCACTTCTTTAGCTTCCCATTTTAATCCACAAAATACATCTTCCAGCACTGCTGTAAAAAGTTTTGGAGATATGGAGTCACTCCATCTTATACTCTTATTAGTGTTAACCTTCCTAGTATCATTATGTAATCTAATTGTTGTTGTTGCATTTTTATAGATATTCTTCAGAATATGAGAATATCTAAGGTCTATCTATACCTTGATGATTCAATGCTTTAATTGCTGAAACAATACTTATACAGTCAAATGCCTTTTTATAATCTATAAATCCAAAGCATAATGGCAACTCATATTCATTAGTCCTTTTTATAACTTCTGTCCATACTTAGATCCAACATACCAAAATGAATTTTAAATCCAGATTCTTCTTTTAGTTGGTTAAAATCCAAAATTCACTCTAGATGAGTTGTAATTATTTTGGTAAAATTTTTTGTATGAAACTGATAAAAGGCTGATAGATCTGTAATTTCTAATATCTTCCTTATCACCATTTTTATATATGAATATTAATACTGCATTCTTCCAATGATCTGGCACATCTTTATCATTTAGACATTTGGTATATAGCTTTGCTAAAAAAAATTTTATTTTGTCACCTGCTTCTTTTAATATATTGATTATAATTCCATCATTTCGTGTAGCTTTTTCCTTCATGAATTTAAATGCATGTCTCACTTCTGCATTTAAAATCCTGGACAATTCAGAAGATATAATAGATATAGGAGATACTTGTTTTTATTACTATATAATTCTTGATAGAACTCTTCTACCCATTTCATGATGTCATCTCTCTTTTTAGTAATAGTTCCATTTTTTTCTTATTGCAGATATAAGTTTCCTATCAATACCAAAATGTTGTTTTGCAGTCTTGAGACTTTTATTCTCTTCTACAGCTTTTCTTGCTAGTTCACAATTATACTTTCTTATATCATTATCAACTCTTTTTCATACCATTTTATAAAATTAGAGATATTCAAATTCTTTTTAATGAATCATTTTTATATATCTTCATATTCCTTCTTTTCTTTATAAATTTTCTAGTCTCAGTAGAAATTTTATTGGTTAATTGCTGCTTTTTACTACCAGCTATCTTTGTTGCAGTTTTTAGAAGCAGTTATTTTTCTATTAATTTCATTGAAAACAATTTGCAAGTTCTAATTTAAATTCCTTCAAATGTTTCTGAAGATTAGAAATATCAACTGTGAATTCTGTTTTTCTTAATAATTTTTGTTTCTCTAGTTTTGTACTAATACATATCTTACATCTTACTAATAAATGATCACTTCCTGTGTTGAATTTATTAAGAACATTACAATTTTGAAATATGTATTTTCTGTTAGTGTTGTAACTTCATTAGGATGCTTCCATGTCCATTTCCTTTTAACATTTTTCTCAAAAAAAAAAAAAAAGAATTCATAATATAAAGTTATACTTTACAGCATTTTCATCTTTCATTTGTTTAACAATTTTAGCATTTAAGTCTCCCATAACAATCTAAAAATATTGTTTACTCTGACCAAAAGCCTTTTGTACATCCATATAAAAATCCTTTATTATTTCATCACTATGAGAACTTGTTGGGGCATAAACCTCAATTTTGTACATTTGGTATCTGCTATTAAGTTGAATAACTACTCTTGCCACTCTGTCCAACAGACTATCAATCTCCACAATGTTATTCTTCCATTTTTTTTATTTATAATGAATTCTACTCCACTTGTATCTAACATTTGTGCCATTGTAGAAGAGTACACGCCCACTTTTTAAACTAATTGTCTCCACCTTTTCTTCCAACTTCACTAAGTCCAATAATGTCCCATTTAATATGACAGTTCTTCTTCCAATTCTTACAATCTTCCTTCACTTGAAAGTGATCTGTAGTTGTAAGTACCTAAATAAAAATTTGTCATCAAATGGCAGCCTGGGTCCACAATCAGATGATTTTTAGCAAGCTCTGCCGTTGGCCCCCCAATCGCTGCCTTGACTGGTGACTTTACAACCTCCTGGCAATAAGGGCTATGATTTATTTTTGCCTGTCATGATTGCTTATATCTATCAGAAAAAAAATTCATTCACATACACATTCATTCTGCCTTATCAGACAGCTGAGAAAAAAGACCATGATGTTTTTTAATCTTAAACTCAGAGGTAAAGAGCCTATAAACTCACCATACTGGATAATGTGTGTTGGTGAACAGCCAATCCACATCTGTATACTATATGAATAATCACATAATAATAACAGTTGCAACAACAAGAACATAAGGAATTTGCCCTGCTTGGTTTCTTCAAGGCCTCCACGAAGAATCAAAGAATATCCTTTCAGTTAATAGCAAACTCTTTTTTTTTGTGTGGGTGTTATGAAAATATTATATTAAAGAAATATATACACAACACAGCATTTACTGTTTTAAATACAATTTTATATATATAGGTATTCATATTGTAATTCATTGTATTTACATATATATTACTTATAAGAATATAACTTATGTGAAAATATTTCTTCACTTTTTACGATAATGTAGAGACTATAAATAACACATTGCTTTATCTTCACCAGACCTATGAGGTTTATAGTTATTATATTACATGAGCAAACTCATGGATTATGAAAAAAATATTAGAAGACTATTAAGATCCTATTAAGTTATATCTGTTTCATCAAATACTCTCAATATAATATATCAATGCGGCTATATATCAACATATTTGTTGTATTCTAGGTTAATGAAAATATTGTAATGAAAATATTGGCAACATTTATACATCCTTTAAGATAATCATAAATACAAAGAAACAAATAATAAAGACACATTAGATTTTAATAAAAAAATAAATTCTATTTATTGTCACATTGACTAATTGATACTAAAAACTATATATATTTATGTTTGTTAATTTAATAATAATATAAATTTTGAAATGATTTTTTTTTCAGCCCGTACACACATCTGTGGATAAACACACACAAATTTTTTAAAATTAAAAATCACACATATATATTTATAATAAATTATATATATACAGAAAGTTTTACGAGCAATACATTTATTATTAGTAATGACCTTTAGATAGTTAAATTATTGTGGAACAACGTATAAAATTCCTCACACTTTACGAAAGCTTATGTAAATACACAATTAAAATGACGGGAGGAATAATTATGAGAGGAATGATAACATGAATGATCTTTAATATCTGTGACTCAACGTGACGTCACGGAGTAGCATTGTATATAAGACAAAAAAAATAATTTGAAAAAGAAAATTATATTTTAAATATTGTAAATATAGATCAATTGCAATATTTAACATGAAATAAAAAAAAATATTAAAATTGATCTTAGTATCGATTACTTATATATATATTTTTCTAAATGTGTATTAATGTTGAATATTTAAAATACTGCTTTTAATATAAAAGCTTTTGCTTTGCAATTTAGAGAAGTAAAAACGAAAGAGATATAAACTTATATCATAAAACGAACATTTAATGTTTATACTACTTTTATATATATATATCAAATGTGTTGATCGGGAAGCGAACCCGGGCCAGCTACTTGGAAGGCAGCTATACTAACCATTAGGCCACCAACGCTTGATATGTTTATACTACTTGTTTATACATTATACTTAAAATAAGAAAATAAAACAAAAAGATTGTGCGAAAAATACAGTTAGTTTTATAATTAATTATCATTTGCAATATATATTTTATATGATTAAAAAGACCATTATTAATAATAAGTAATATTTACTGAGGCTGTAACCTCGAGAATATGCATGTAAAATGCGATAGTAGGGACCTCTACAGGTGTTTAACCACAAGCTTACGCTATGGAAGAAAAGAGGGGAACCCTTGTAATAATGCTCAAGGCTAAATGGGTTCACGAGTAATCATTAAAAAACAGTCAACACTTAAACAATCCCAATATTAATAACAATCAACAATTTCAAATTGTTGCCAAGGCAACCTCCTTTTAACATTATTATTATTATATAACAAGCCTGTGTTTCAGTTATTAATAACAATGAACAATTTCAAATTGTTGCCTAGGCAACCACCTTTTAACATTAAAGGTGGTTTAAGTGATAATTTAATACGCATTTTCCATTTCAATTTGTATCAATTAATACTAGTGATAGAAGTCTCAACTTCAAAATATATAAATAATGTGTAAAGTTAATTGTCACATTGACTTTACTTATTAATTACTTTGTCTTTTGGGGTTGAAGAGAGATAGAAACAGATGCGATGGTGCTCAAACTTATTTTGCACTCCTAAGCAATAAAGCCATTTGAATATTTATTTATTATCAAGAATATATTAGTCCCTGGTAAATGGAAATCTTCATGAGACTGATCATGTTACTGTTAAAATAAATGATTTATTGTCACACTAGGATTTACTTTTCTCAATCACATTAGGCATTGCCATCAAAATCACAGAAAAGTATGGGTTAGCCCTCTCATGTACACTACCAATTGTTTGCCCCACGTGTATTCTAATAATACATTTGTTTCTGATTTTTGTTGTCCATGAATTCACTCATGCAAAAAACAATATATTTTAGTTACAATCTTGGTTAAAAGATGGAGCTTTTTGAATTTAAAAAAAGATTCATTTCTCTAACCTTTTATATTTTATTTTAACTTAATATTTAAACACATGTCTTTGCTACTCCTTATACATATTTTAAGAATGGCATGAGACTCAGACTCAATATACATGGAGAGCATGAATTTCTATGTAAAAATGCATGATAGGTCTTTATTAAATGATGCACTGTTTCATGTCTTCTAACTGTATTGGGTAATATGTTTTTTTATATTATTTTTCAGATCATTTCTCGTGCTGTTTAGTTGATAAAAGACATGATTGGGTGAAATTGCTATAGTTATGTCCTGTATGGATTAGTGTAATGGTAGATTGGTGGATTTTGAATTTAAGGTCCAAATATTACATCCCAACTAAATATTATTTTCGATCTCAAATTTTTTATGAACTCCTAAATAATAAATCATTCTTTTATGATTATTATATAACACTTATGGCTGCAGAAGGGAGTTTGCTATTAACTGAAAGGAGACCCTTTGATTCCTCTTGGAGGCCTTAAAGGAACCGAGCAGGGCAAATTCTTAATGTCCACTCCATATGTTCTTGTCATTGCAGCTGTTATTACTATATGTTTATTCATGTAGTATACGAACATGGATGGGCTGCTCACTAACATGCATTAGCCAGCATGGTGAGTTTATTGGCTTTTTACCTCTGAGTTTAAGATCAAGAAACACCATGGTCTTTCTTCTCAATGCCTGATAGGGCAGAATGAATGTTTGTGTAAATGATAAATATTTTTCCAATACATATATACAATTATGACAGACAAAAATAAAGCATGGCCCTTATTCCCAGGAGGCTGTAAAGTCACCAACCAAGGCAGCGGTTGGTGGCCGAAGGCAGAGGGTGCTAAGAATCCCCTGATTGTGGACCCAGGCTGCCATTTGATGACAACTTTTTATTTAGGTACTTACAACTGCAGATCACTTTCAAGTGAAGGAAGATTGCAAGAATTAGAAGAAAAACTCTCTTATATTAAATGGGATATTATTGGACTTTGTGAAGTTAGAAGAAAAGGTGAAGAGACAATTGATTTAAAAAGTGGACATATATTCTATTATAAAGGCACAAATATTGGAAATACAAGTGGAGTAGGATTCATTATAAATAAAAAGTGGAAGAACAATATTGTGGAGATTGATGGTGTATCAGACAGAGTGGCAAAATTAGTTATACAACTTAATAGCAGATACCAAATGCAGATAATTCAGGTTTATGCCCCAACAAGTTCTCATAGTGATGAAGTAGTAGAAGATTTTTATATGGATGTACAAAAGGCTTTTGATCAGAGTAAACAACATTTTAAAATTGTTATGGGAGACTTTAATGCTAGAATTGGTAAACAAATGAAAGATGAAAGTGCTGTAGGTAATTTTGGTTATGGTAATAGAAATGAGAGAGGACATAGACTTGTGGAGTTTGCAGAAAAAGAAAAACTTTACATTATGAATTCTTTTTTTGAGAAAAATGCTAAAAGAAAATGGACATGGAAGCATCGAAATGAAGGTACAGCAGAATTGGATTATATTTTGACTAACAAGAATACATATTTCAAGATTGTAATGTTCTTAATAGATTTAACACAGGAAGTGATCATCGATTAGTAAGATGCAAGATACGTGTTAATGTAAAACTAGAAAGACAAAAATTGTTAAGAAAAACAATATTTACAGTTGATATTCCTAATCTTCAGAAACATTCTAATGAATTTAAATTAGAACTTACAAATCGGTTTCAAGTATTAGTAGATTTTGAACATGATTCAGATTTGAATGAAATTAATATGAAAATAACTGATACACTTTTAAAAACTGCAACAAAGATAGCTGGTAGAAAAAAGCAGCAATTGACCAATAAAATTTCTACTGAGACTAGAGAATTTATGAAGAAAAGAAGGAATATGAAGATATACAAAAATGATGCATTAAAAAGAATTGAATATCTCGAATTTTGTAAAATGGTGCCAAAAAGAGTTGAAAATGATATAAGAAAGTATAACTGTGAACTAGCAAGAAAAGCTGTAGAAGAAAATAAAAGTTTTAAGAATGTAAAACAACATTTTGGTATTGGTAGGAAATTTATATCTGCAATAAGAAAAAAAGATGGAATTATTACTAAAAAGAGAGATGACATCATGAAATTGGTAGAAAATTTTTATCAAGAATTATATAGTAATAAAGAACAAGTACCTCCTATATCTATTACATCTTCCGAATTGCCCAGAATTTTAAATGAAGAAGTGAGAAATGCAATTAAATGTATGAAGAAAGGAAAGGCTCCAGGTAATGATGGAATTATAATTGATATATTAAAAGAAGCAGGTGAAGAAACATAATTTTTTTTAGCAAAGTTATATACTAAATGTCTAAATGATAAAGATGTACCGGATGATTGGAAGAATGCAGTAATAATATTAATATTTAAAAAAGGTGATAAAGAAGATATTAGAAATTACAGACCTATCAGCCTTTTATCAGTTTTATATAAAATTTTTACCAAGATAATTACAACTCGTCTACAAAGAACATTGGATTTCCACCAACCAAGAGAACAAGCTGGATTTAAAAGTGGTTTTAGTACAGTAGATCATATTCAGGTATTGAGAGAAGTTATAGAAAGGACAAATGAATATGAGTTGTCATTATGTTTTGGATTTGTAGATTATGAAAAGGCATTTGATTCTATAAACATTTCTTCAGTGATTAAAGCATTGGATCATCAAGGTATAGATCCAGGATATTGCCATATTTTAAAGAATATTTATAAAAATGCAACAGCAATAATTAGATTACATAATGATACTGGGAAAGTCAACATTGAGAAAGGTGTAAGACAAGGTGACTCCATATCTCCAAAACTTTTTACAGCAGTGCTGCAAGAAGTATTTTGTGGATTAAAATGGGAAACTAAAGGAGTGAAAGTAAATGGAGATTATTTAAGTCATTTAGATTTCGCAGATGATGTAGTTGTTTTTGCAAATAATGCTTCAGAGCTGCAGGAAATGTTGCAGGAGTTATCAGATGAAAGTAGGACTAAAGATAAATGTTAAAAAGACTAAAGTAATGTTTAATCGATTTGCTCAAAATATGAAAATAAAGATTGATTATGATGAATTAGAAGAAGTTAACAGTTACAAATACCTTGGTCAGATTATTAATACAGATGGAAACATAATGGAGGAAATTAATCATAGAATTAAACTTGGTTGGAGTGCTTTTGGTAGAAATAACTTGATACTAAAAGGAAATATGCCTATGTGTTTGAAAAGGAAGGTTTTTAACAAATGTGTTTTACCAGTTCTTACTTATGGATCTGAGACTTGGACACTCAATAGAAGAGCAATACAGAGACTTCAGACCACTCAAAGAAGTATGGAGAGATGTATGTTGGGAGTAACAAGAAGAGATCGAAAACGCAATGTATGGGTAAGAGAACAAACAGGTGTTACTGACCTCATTGAAAAAATTAAAAGATTGAAGTGGAGTTGGGCTGGACATATTGCTAGAAGAGATGATAATAGATGGACAATTGAAATTTTAAACTGGATTCCAAGAGATTGTAAAAGACCCAGAAAGAGACCACATGTGAGATGGATGGATGAAATAAGAAAGTGTGCAGGGGTGATGTGGAGAAGAGGAGCTAAAGATCGAAGAAGATGGATTAAACTTGGAGAGACCTTCATCCTGCAGTGGATTGATAATGGTTGATAAGGATGATGATGATGATAACACTTATTAAAAAAACATTTGCATGAAAGATTGTGATGCTGGGTATTTTAGTTGTAAATGTATGTTGGACTATCTCCATCATCTAATAATAATTGTTTTTTTTTTTAGATTGAATTCAATCTTCATTTAAACTTGTCAAATACATTCAACTGCTGAAATAATGCAAAAGTACTGTATGTGAACTAACTGACAGCAAACATAAAATATAGAATGAATCACCCATACTTCAGCCTTGATCATATATAAGCTTACCATTTACTGATATACTTACAAGCAGTAATGTCATTTCAAAACAACTATAAGCTATTCAGAAATCATAACTTTTCAGAGGAAAAGGCTGAACCTTAATTTAACAACATCTAGATATTAAATTAATCTTCAGTTAATACATATAAGTATAATCTATCAGCCTCAAATATAATAAAAATAATGTGGAAGTATAGAAAATCCCCAGCAAGCTATACACAAACTAACTAGTAAATGTAAATATAGAATGAGCTGGTAAAAGGTTATATTTACATCTATTAACTGAAGATTAATTTAATATTGAGAGGTTTCTGAATATAAGGACTCAGCCGTTACCTCTGATTAGTTCTAGTGATCTCAGAATTGCTTATAGTTATCTTGAAATTACATTGGTATATGTAAATCATGCTCTGTGTTTAAGTACGTCAGTAAATGGTATGCTTATATATAATCAAAGCTAAAGTGTAAATGAGTTTAGTCTACATTTATGTTAATTGATAGTTCATTTTGAATACAAATATAGTGTATATACTTAAGTCAGATGTAATTAAATGGGATTTGAGCACAGACTTTCAAGCTCCCTTCAGTGATCTACTCCATCTAATATAGCAGATAAAGAGACGACAATATATATAAAAAAGATAAACGATCTCCACAATACATATTTCATGCTGAACCAGCATTTATCAGTTGGTCCTGATCATTATTTCTCACACAAACAAATATAATCACTGCTCAGTTTATATTAAGATAACAAATTTTCAAGCTTTAATGGAGAAGCTTCAATCCTCCCCACTCTCCAACTCTTCAGCCATCCATAGTATTGAAAATCTGATGATGGAATGCTCAAAGCCCTTGTTGATGCCAGTATTATTGTCATACTCATGTTGACCTTAAGTCACTCTGACCCCTTATATGCAACCCTTAGAGGGCAGAATTCAGGCTGAATATGTAATATTTGAATATGAGTATAGTGTATATATATAAGCTAGATGTAATTAGAGGCGACTTCAACACAGACTATTAAGCTCCCTTCATGTGTATTGGTTATATAAAATGGTGTGAATGATTGAAGGCAGCTTGAAAGTCTGAGTCAAATCCCCTCCAATTACATCTAGCTTAAGTATATACCATATATTTGTATTTAAATATTACATAGTCACTTTGCCATCCCTCTTTTGTGTATTTAAATAAACATATTAATGTTCTACATATTGAGGGATCAGAGTGACCTAAAGTCAGCATGGGTATGACAATGATATTTGCACTAACAAGGGCCTCTGAGTATTGCATCATCAAATTTTCAATGAGATGAATGGCTGAAGAGTTGGAGAGTATAGAGGAGTGAAGACTAATCCACTAAAGTTTGAAGATTCGCTATCTTAATAAACTGAGCAGTGATTGGGAGATGATAATCCAGACCAAGTGATGAGTGCTGGTTCAGCATAAAATATGATATTGGAGATCATTTATCATTTTCACATGTATGTGGTCTAGGTATCAGTTATAATCTTGTGAAAGACTGAAGGGAATTTTAAAAACCTGTGTTCAAATCTCGTCTAATGACAGTTAGTTTGCATATAACATACTGGTTTTTTTTCAGTGCTTCTATATTATTTCATCATTTGAGCTGGTAAAAGCTTATATTTGTTCTACTGTTAGTATATAATGTTTTGAGTGATACTATTTATCTTTTTTCTTTAGTTGTTGCTGACCTGATCTGTGACAGTGCTAGTGTGGGAATTGAAACTGGATCTTTAGATTCATGAATACTGAATGTAGCCATCCAAAGGCTTATTGGTTAGAGCATCACCTTTTAATTCAAGATCCATGAATTTAAAAATCCAGGTTCAATTTCTATACTAGTAATCACTAATCAGAGGTTAAACTTTTTATCCAGTTGTGCACAAACCTTCCTGCATCCATTGATTACCCTGGCTTGCACTGAGTGGCACTACTGTATGGAGGGTTTAGCCTCTGTGTAAACAGCTTGGGTGGTGAACATATGACATTTAGTCACTAAACAGGCCTGAACACTGCTACATGAACATTTGTGACACTAACTTGTGTGCTATTATTAACATTTGAAAGTATTTGAAAAGTTTAAATAAAGTTTGATTTTTTTTCTTGAATACAATGTTGGAATTAGTTCAATATATAATTACAAAATAAAAAGCATGTTATGGTCTAGGGCAATGGTATATTGTTAGATTCTGGAATATTAGGTTTTCAAATCAATTCCAGTTTGGAAATGGCTTAAACTTTTCTTATAAACTTCTGAGTATTAACACCATTGCCTCAATCCCTTATTAGTTTTGTTTCCGTTTAAATACCAAATCACACAACCTGAATATTTACCTTAAAATTTAGAATAATCGAAAAAGCAAGTCATATACAATGTGACATTGCTTTTATAAGCTTGTATTTACAAAAATGCAATACAGAAAGCATACCAATAGCTCAAGCAAGCTCTTAATTGATAAGTGCGGTATGAGAAAATATTTAAAATCTCTATTCAGAACACTCCCATCTCCAGATCAACTGGTTTCAAGCTTATGGCTCACATCAGTGGAGAGCTAGAATATTCGGACACTAGATCTAAAAAATCCAACTCAAAACCCAGCACTTATTTTATACATAATATTTAAGTAGAAACTCTGAAATTTTTGGACATGAAAATATCTTTAAATCCAGCCATCTAACTTAAATAGCTATATGGGACTGTTCTGGATAGGGATTTTAAATATTTTCTCATACCGCACCTATCAATTAAGAGCTTGTTTGAGCTATTGGTATGCTGTCTGTATTGCTTAAAATTTAGATTAAAACAAATCTTTTTTTTCTTCAAATAGACAGCTTGTAATGTTTTCCTGAAGATTTGTAATGATGGTGTTCTACTTGTCTTTTTATATTGGACTATTTCCATCATCTAATAATATATGTATTGAATGTCTTTAGAAAAATTTAACTTTATTTAAATATTCCAAATACATTCAACTGTTAGTAATAACACATCAAACAGGTTAGTATATGCACAATGTTTGGATAGGTATTAGTCTCCCCTCATCTTCAGAATCTGGGTTCTTAGATTCTTGATTTTTGAATTTTTTAAGGTAACACTCTAACCAACTGAGCCATCCTGCCAAAGGCAACAGTCTATAGTAACTTTATGTACGTATCTATGAGGTTCCTTCTGATTTCTCCACTTTTTCCTTAAGAGCAAAGTTGATTAATGGTTTCCATAGATTATGTATAGTCACACTGGGTTGGCTTATAGGATTTTTTGCCATTGTCATGTGAGTAGCTTCTTTAAATTTTTTTCTTTGTATCTTTTCTTCTCTAGTCAATATTTTTGTATTTTCTCAATTGAACATATGTTCAATGGCACATACATGTTCTACTACTTTAGGCACATCTGTTTTCTCTCTTCTAATCATCAGTTTGTGTTCTTGCAAGTGCTTTTCAATGGGATGACTGGTCTCACCAATATTTGTTTTTCCAAATTTCACATATTATTTCATAAATGCAGTTTTTTTTCATTATTTCAAGTTTAGGCTTTGTAGATGTTAGAATTGGTATGGCTCTGGAAAGCTGTTCATATGTTATACTGATTGCAGAATTTTCTTAAGGTGTCTGCTATTTTTGGAATATATGGGTACACTACAGTGCCAATAATAGTCTTTTCTCTTGATGATTCTTTTTATCTATTTAAAGTTTTCTTAATTTCTTAATAAAAGCTGATGGATAATAATTTTTCATAAGAGTATGTTCTATATAGATTTTTTCTTTTTCCAAATTTCTGGTTTCTGAACACACTTCTTTTGCTCTGTTCCATAGTGATAGTATAACTCCATGTTTTATATTTCTGGTATGATTGGATGTATAGGCTAGGTATTTCCCTGCATGTGTAGGTTTTTGGTAAACTGTAGTTTTGATTTTGCCATGAGTGAGTCTGGCCACATGGTGAAACACTGCTACAAACTTTCTGGAAACATATCAACAATATATTTTCTTCAATTAAATTCACAATAGAATCAGAACAAGAACAAAAATTGGCATTCTTAGATATTCTTGTGTCAAGACTATCTCATGGCAAAATCAAAACTACAGTTTACCAAAAACCTACACATGCAGAAAAATACCTAGCCTATACATCCAATCATACCAGAAACATAAAACATGGAGTTATACTATCGCTATGGAATAGAGCAAAAGAAGTTTGTTCAGAAACCAGCAACTTGGAAAAAGAAAAGATCTATACAGAACAAAATGGTTATCCATCAGCTGTTATTAAAAAAACTTTAAATAGACAAAAAGAACCATCAAGAGGAAAGGCAATTATTGGTGTACCCATACATTCCAAAAATAGCAGACACATTAAGGAAAATCTGCAATCAGTATAACATCAGAACAGCTTTCCAAAGCCATACCACCCTATGAGAAATTCTAACATCTATGAAGCCTAACTTGAAATGATGAAAAGAAAAAACTGCATTTATGAAGTACCACATGAATGTGAAAAACATATATTGGTGAGACCAGTTGTCCCATTGAAAAGTGCTTGCAAGAATACAAACTGATGACTATAAGAGAGATAACAGATGTGTCTAAGGTAGCAGAACATGTATGTGCCAATGAACATATGTCCAATTGGGAAATTACAAAAATATTGGATAGAGAAGAAAAGGTACAAAGAAGAAAATTTAAAGAATCTGCTCACATGATAATGACAAAAAATCCCATAAACCACACAGTGTGATTATACATAATATATGGAAGCCACTAATCAACTTTACTCTTAAGGAAAAAGTGGAGAAATCAGGAGGAACCTCATAGATAAGTATATGAAATTACTACAGACTGTTGCCTTTGGCAGGATGGCTCAGTTGGTTAGAGCATTACCTTAAAAAATTCAAAACTCAAGAATCTAAAAAGCCAGGTTTGAATCCCATGCTAGCACTGTCACTGGTCAGTCCAGCAACACCTGAAGAAGAGGGGAGACTAATATGTTGGGCATCTACTAACCTGTTTGATGTGCTATTATTAACAGTTGAATGTACTTGGAATATTTAAATAAAGTTAAATTTTTCTAAAGACATTCAATACATATATTATTAGATGATGGAAATAGTCCAATATAAAAATACAAGACAACCTATAAATCTGCATTAACGTAAAACATCTAAACATTAAACTTCAAAAAATTTTTCTTGCACATTTTACAGACATATATGTTTGTTGCTAATTATATCTTCAAACAAATTAGAAATTATTTTTTTTAGCAGTAGTCAGATTGTATGTTGTGATTAGTTAATCAACATAGTAAAAAATCATTAACTTAAATCAACTTCTAATTAAAAATATTTTAATTTATTTGAAAACTACTTTTTAATTAGTTGAGTTATCAACAACTTTCATAACTAGAATTTTATATAATTTTTTTTATTGACTTAAAAAAAAGTAGATTTATATCTGCATTTTTTTATTTAAATTCAATTTTTATTTTTACGGCAAAATAAAAAAAAGTTTGCTTGACAAAAAAAATCAATCTAAGATATATTTAAATTTGTTTTTTTTTTTTTTTAGCATTTTGAAAACAATATTATAACACGTTTTATATCTGATTAATATCTTTATTATCTTTTTATTACTCACTTTAATACAACATTGTAAATTCTCTGCTATGCTCTTTTGTATCAACTGAACATGTGGTCTTCATCAGAGATTAGTACAATCTATTATTCTGTTTTAGCTGAACCTAAAGCCTTCATCAGGGATTGATATAATCCTTTATTCTGTTTCAGATGAATCTGTAGCCTTCATCAGGAATCTACTTAATCTGTTATTCTGTTTAAGCTGAACATGCATTCTTCACCAGGTATTTCTTTAATATGATATTCTATTTCAGCTGAATCTAGGGTCTTTATCAGTGATCTGATTAATTTATTATTATATTTCAGATGAACTTAAAACTTTCATCACAGACCTGTGTAATCTGTTATTCCATTTTAGCTGAACATGCAGTTTTCACTAGAGATCAATTTAGTATGCTATTCTGTTTCAGCTGAACCCAAAGCTTTTATCAGAGATCTATTTAATCTTTTACATAGAATGCAAACTGATATGACATCTAAATAAAAATTTAAATTGATGAAAGCTGAAGATTCAGTTGAAATAGTCAGAAGAACCTAATTAATTTCTGGAACCCCCATGCTTTATTTCAAATTAAATCTAAAACCTCTCATTGAGTTTAAAGAACAATTATTTTTTTTTTTTGCTTTTTAGTGCATAGTAAATAAAAGCTTTTAATATATATATATTTTAAATCTTTTATTTATTTTAACTTTTTAGTATGGCATAGTAAATAAAATGTAAAATGATGTACTTTAGATTGACTTGACATTTATAGTTTAAATATATATATCATTAAATATTTCTTCTGTAAGTTAATACGTATACCACTTATGTACATATATTCTTTACATATATATCAAATTTAGTATGTGTACATTATTATCTATAATAAAGCATAGACACAGGTATATAATAAGACTGTGTGTTTCAGTTATTACATAGTAGAGATGTCTGCCCATCCCTTGTATAAGTATTAAATGGATTATGTCCTGTATGTGGGGGGTCAGATTGACCTTAGGTCAACATGGGTGTGATAAAAATCTCAGCCATAGGGTGGCCTTTGAGCATTCTATCATCAGATTTTCAATTGGATGGACAGTTGAAGAGTTGGAGCATGGAGTAGATTGCCATTACAGTACAAGGATTGGCTATCTTAATATATATTTGAGAACTTATAGCATACAGGTGTAGAGATTGTAATCTGGACCAACTGATGATTGCTGGTTCAGCATGAAATATGTATATTGGTGATTATTTATCTTTTCAACATGTGTGTGTTCAAGCGCATCAGTGTTATGAGATAGTGTGGAGAGTGGTGGGTCATGTGAAAGTCTGTGCTCATATACTTACATATTACATATATAGACACAGGTATATAATAAGCCTGTGTGTTTCAGTTAATAAAGCATTAAGTAATTTAAAATATGAAAATATCCTTTTAAGTGAAAAGTCAATAAACATCACATGACCACCACTTCTTATACTTGTGTTGCAATATATATAGTGAGTTTTGCCTGTTTTAAGTGAAAAGTGTTTGACACTTTTGTTTTTAATTGGAATTTTTTTTTTAAAAAAAGCTTTCCAAAACTATATTGCAAATGAACTTCCCTTAATACACATGATTTTACTTCAAATCAGTTTGATATTTAGAGTTTATAGATATCATTAGATATTTCTGCAATAAGTTAATGTGTATAATGCTTAAGTATATATCATATTTAGTATGTGTACATAATTATATATGTGTATAATAAAGCATTAATATTGAAATACAAGAATAGTATATATTCTTAACCTATATGTAATTAAAGGGGATTTGAACCCAAACATTCAAGCTTCCTACAGTTATCCACTCCATAAATATAACTGATACACATGGCCACATACATGTGAAAAAGATAAATGATCTTCAATATGCATATTTCATGATAAAGCAGCACTCATCAGTTGGTCTGGATCATCACCCACACACATATATATAATCATTACTCGATTTATATTAAGATAGCAAATCTACACACTTTAATGGACAGGCTTCAATCATCCCCACTCTCCAACTCTTCAGCCAACCATATCACTAAAAATCTGATGGAATTCTCAAAGCCCTTCATGATGCCAATATTATAGTCATACCCATGTTGACCTTAAGACAATCTCACCCATACAGGCTGAATATGTAATATTGAAATACAAGTATAGTGTATATACTTAGCCTAGATGTAATAAAAGATTTGTAACTAGATTTTGAAGCTCCCTACTATTATATTGAGATCATCTATCTTTATCGGTTATACTGAATAAAACATTAAGTAACTTAACACAAGAAAGACATTTCTGTTGAAAAGTGTTTGACATTTTTTCTTATTTGAATTTTTTTTAAAAAAATGCTTAACAAAACTATATTGTAAACTAAATTTAATTTATTCTAACTTAAATCAAGCTCTTAATTGAAAGTAAAAAATACCAAAAAATCATGTGCTTTACTTAAAACATATTGAAGTTCTAAGAACAACTTTTAAAGTTGATATCAAAATATTCAAATTTTCCCATCCAGTGTTCCACATCTAAAAAACCAAATCACCTACCTAAAATATTATACTGCTCTATTACTTTGGTAGTGAGTTAGAAAAAATTTACTAAATTTTAACAAATTATATTGAATTTGAATCTATTAAACCTCGATTTTAAAATTTTGTTCTAACTTAAATAATAAAAGTAATTACAAGAGTTTACAAACAAACAGATAAAAACAGGAAAAACTCACTATACATATTGCCATACACAGCAAGCTAGAATATTCAATGGATGCCAGAAGGCTTGTGCACAAAATCCCCATCTAGTGCCTACTCATCCAATATCCCCAGACTAGTGTCTGGTTTGTGGCCTTCGTCAGTGAGGAGCCTTGGATCTGAGAGCCTGTTTTAAAACAGTTATACACAAGCATAAGAAGTGGTAGTCATGTGATGTTTATTGGCTTAAAACAAACAGATATTGTAACTTAAATAAAAACATTAAAAAAAAGCCATAATAAAAAATTGTTTATTTATTTTTAAGGGTTATAAATTTAATCTCTTTCAAATGACTATCCATTTGATGCAACACACTGGTCTAAATCCCTTTTTCATTTTTCAAAGTAGCCCAGAAGTACTTGCAAAATGATACCTTTTAACGTTTCTGTCATTTTCCCCACCACTTTTGCCATTTTTTCATTTGAGAGATTAAAAAAAAATTGCATGAAGTGAGATCGAGTGAATACACCAGAAAGACAAGCTAGATCATGTTGAATTTAATTAAAAAGTATTTTACGCTCAAGGCTTTGACAGATCACACTTTGTGGGATGAAGCTTGCACTTTTTTCTTATCACAAAACAGATTGTGTATCGTGTAAATGTTTCATAACTTTTTTTTCATATGTCATAGCATCGGCCGGGACGTGAACCCACAACTGTCTGCAACCAACTACTTGCTTGCAAGGCGACTGCGATGACCTCTTGGCTAACAATGCTTGACAATGTTTCATAACTTGCAGATAAAATACCGGATTATTACGAACTAAATTTGAGAGTAAAATGCCGCTTTTAAACATGATTTTAAATACCATTTTATTTGTGTTTGTTTACTCTTAAAATTGAATAAAATTAAGATTATGAAAATATAGAGAGAAAGATTTGCAATCAGAATGTCTCAAATCTCTATATTTAATATTAACCCCAATTTTCTAAACATATGGAATTATTAAGATATTAAAATTATATCTATATATTAAATGACATCTAGTAACATTCAATCTTCTCATCAAATAATGTTTATATAACTCTTGAAAATAAATATTGTGCAAAAAAATAAAACAAATATCTCACTATGACAGATATTTTGCCTAGAAGCAAAAAGAAAAGCTCTTTATGTATCTTCAGCATAACATTAAGTACATGATTTTATTCTTTTATTTAATAAATACTATCGTATAGCAGAAAAAAACAATAATGAGAATTTTAATAGACCAGAGTAATAGTTGAAATTATGAAGCATATGAGCATGCATAGAACTACTTGTATTGTAAAAACTGCATTCTTAAGTCAACTCAGTCTTTAAAAAAAAGCAAAAAGTAATGTATGTTATTCCAAATTAAAATAAAATATATATAAAATATTTTATAAAAAATGATCTTATTTAATTTGATGAACAATAAACTAAAAACCAAAAAATACTGTTTTTCTTTAAAGCATAAATTTGATTATTAGATATAACTTGAAATAAAAGAAGAGATCATTTATAAATTAATTAATTTAATCACTAGTTTTAAGAATAATGATTGAATTAATTAATTTATTGTTATCCTATACTTTTATTGCAAGTTATATATAACAAATAAAAATGAAGATTAAAAAAAAAAGTTTTTTAATTTTAGTACTATTTTTATCCACCAGTCTGACTATGCAAATGTTATATCCGCAAGTACGACTGTGTGGTCAGCAAATAACTATATACAATTCCCATGATGTTCTCTTGCAACGTATGGTCTCCAACGAATGGTCTGCAATGAATGCTCTGAATATACTCTGTATTCTCTGCAATGGATGCTCTCCAAATGAATGGTCTGCAACGAATGCTCTGCCATGGATGCTTTCCAACAAATGGTCTGCACCGACTGCTCTCCAATGAATGGTCTGCAAATGGATGCTCTCCAACGAATGGTCTGCAACGAGTCTATTTCTACAGTTCGCTAAAGTTCAATTCCCACAATGTTCTTTCAGGCTGGCTGCTACATAATGGTTCACAATGGGCATACCCTAGCCCCAGTCCAGTTTAGCTGTACACGAACTCTTCGTAGTAAGCACTGTGACTGCCAACAGATATCTCCTACTGGAATTGAACAGTAACTTTACTGTAGATGCACTACATACTGTCTGCTACTCGCTACTGCATGACTGCTCTCTACTACTCTCTCTATTACACTGTGTAGTTGTTACCCAGTCTTCTTATCACTTTCTGATAACTGCAACAATCAACCAATACATCATCCAATGAAGTAACATCTCTTATCTAGAAATATCTGCAATCAGCAAATATTTATTGAAATTGTCGATCGCTATTATGTCAATACCTTAATTAAATTCCACAGTTATCAGCGTAGATCTAAAAACAACTTCTCGAATACATTCTAGTTTTTCTGGAGTGTACAAACATGTCTGCCATTTGTTACAAAACACTACAAGTACATTATCATCAAATTAAGTGAAATTGTTTTTTTTATAAATTTTTATATATATATAATCAATAAAGCAAGTCCTATATCGCATGACTTGTTTTAAGCTTGTATTACAGGTATGTAATATAGGGGGTATAACAATAGCGCTAACAAGCTTTTATTGATAAGTTCCACAAGAGAAAGCATTCAAAATCTCTATCTAGAAGTATCCCTATCCTCAGACTGGGTTTGAGCTTTTGGTTCACACCAATAAGGCACTGAATGTCCTAGCGCCTCACTGAGGTGTTCCAAAAGCTCAAAAATGATCTGAGAATGGATAATTCTAGTTAGAGATTTTGAATACTTTCTCTTGCAGCGCTTACACACACACACACACATATATATATATATATTACTTTGTAATATTTGAATATTTTGTGATTTACTTCAGATTGAATTGAAAATCTAAGCAATGTTGCCATATTTCCAGTATTTGTAATGAAATACAAGATGGATAAAAATAATTTACAAGATTTTTTAAGAAGGTAACATTTTTAAATAAGCAAGTTTTTAGTTAAGCAATCAAATGAAATTAAGATATTATTCTCCATTTCTTTTTCTGAACATGATCACCCGTCTGGAGAGTTGACTACTGTTTATTTCTTTTTCTTTCTATTTTAATTAACTGTGCCACTTTTTATTGAATTAGTCATGAAATCCAATCAAAATGTATTTTTTAAAAATATACCATCATTTACTATGCATTGTTAAAAACTTACTGAACCAATTTCAACATGGTTTACAACACAGCCACCTGTTACACTGCACAGCCCTGAAATATTACATTGTCATTGATACCTAACATGTGTACAAAATTTGAAGAAAACTCATTTGATAGAAAAAAATGTAAAAAATCAGTTGCAAGGTTTGATAGAAACAAACAAACTGAATATCTACATAAGATCTGATGCAAGCAAACAAACACTTAAACAGAATTTCTAAGTTAAGCAAAAGCATTTTAAAGGAGCAAAAAGTAATATGTCATTTAAAATTTAACAACAACAACAACGTCATGAATGTGATTTATCAACGATCGATGTGATAAAATGACATTGTAGACACAATGGCTAAGAAAAATAACATTATTTATACAGACTACCTTTGAGGTTAAAAAGGGCAGAGGAAATATGACAAAGATATCAATGTAAGAAATATATGCAATGGATAAAACAATGTCAGATAGACGATAGTCTTCAATTAAAAATATAAGTTGACCTTTAATCTTTCAATCTTGTAACCAAAAAATTATCTTTTTCAAAAAAATGGGCAATGATTTCAAAATAAAATACAATAGTCAAACATACTGCTGCTCACTGAAAGAAAGACACTTGAACTGGGATTCAAGGACCATTAACTCTTGACTCTGCCAATCTACAACTGCATTGAAAAATGAAAGCCACAAACTAGAAATTAGTCTGGGGATATTGGATGAGTAGGCACTAGATAAGGATTTATGCACTAACTTTCTTGCATGCTTTGATTACTCTGGCTTGCATTGGTGGCGCTACTGTATGGAGGGGCTTAGCCTCTATGTAAACAGCTTTGTGTAAGCATAAGAAATGGTGATCATGTGCTGTAATAGTACACAATTATTAATAAGATTTATATTTTATTTATTAAACTTCAAAAGTTAAATCGGTATGATATGATTTACTGACATAAATAATTTTATAGGCATTTAGTATCACAGGTTAAATATAATTAACGAGGAAAATAAGTTTTCAAATCTGTAAATTTAATAGAAAACTTTCGATCTAAATATGAATACAAGATATAGTTAAAATATATTTTTAAAATATAAATAGTAAATATTAAATATTCTCCTTTTTCGCAGGAGAATAACTTCAAGTGTTAACGCAATTTATTCGACTGGTTGTTTAGATAATTGGCGTTATAAAGACTATCATTACAAACAAGATGCGATTTTTCTTTCTTTTTAAAACTAATTTATTTTTTATTTTTTTTACAATAATATATGAAAAAAATTCTACTAACGTAAATAATTCAGATTTTTATTATTACCGTTATGATTTTCTTTTAATGATTAATGAACTTAGTTATTACTTCAGTGATTCTGTTCATTAGAGGTTCCATAATGATGGCTTTTCAAGATGATCTGTTATAATAATACAGATCTAAAAATAGTCATTTCGAATGTTAAAAAAAGAGAGATTATTTTCTCTTTAATTTATAAAAGATTCAGAATAAAAAATAAATCTGATTTTTTTGTTAATATATCAATCTATATCACTGCTTCCGAAAATAAGAATTTGTTAATAGAAATGATTCTCAATTACTTCTGACATGCTTCAGACGTATTTAATTATTAACTAAAGTGGACGAAACTAATTTTCTTCAGCAATTTAATACAATTATCGTAGCTTAAAAATGACAGACAATATTCAATATCATATTTATCTAAATGTGATCATCTAAAAAAAAATAAAATTTAAACATACTTTGTTAAAAACTGATAACGTTTATAGATCATATTAGTCTAAATGACAATTAATAATATACGGTTAGTTGTTCAGTAGCAGCTCCATTTAATTGACCAAACCGAGATTTTTTATTACTTTTAATTCAAAAACCTCTCAAGTTTGCTACTCCAACATTCTGCTTAACCCCACATGGGTATATTTTAATTATAAAGACATATTAATATAAAGGCCCATATTCAGAAACGGAGCTGGAGAAAGGACTATATTGTTCTCAAACATTTATTTTAATAGTGACACATTCTCTACAATGTCCACTCTATTCAGTAGCACATTAAAAGTTAAAGCTCTCTCTTTTTTACTTTTGGTAGAAATAAATTAATATTAAAAGGAAATATGCCTATATGTTTGAGAATAAAAGTTTTTAAGAAATATTCTTATTACTTCTTACGTATGGAATTGAAATTTGGACTAGCAGCAGAAAAGGAATACAGAAACTTCACATCACTCAAGGAGATATGGACAGATTAAGAAGAAATCAAAAACGAAATACATAGGTGAGGAAATAGAAAGACTTAAAAGAGATTGAAATGCAGCCAGGCTAGTTCATGTTGCTAGAGGTGATAATGATGGGCAGTTGGAGCTTTAAGGGGGCTCCCCAAAAATTGTAAAAGACCTAGAAAAAGACCACATGTGAGATGAATGCATAGAATAATAAAGTTTGCTGACGTGATGTGGAGAAGAGAAAGTAAAGATCAGAAAAACTGGACTAAACTAAACTTGGATAGATTTTCATTCTGCAGTGAATCAATAATGGTTGAAAATGATAGGGGTATTAAAATGAAAAGTAACTTCAAATGAAATGCAAATGAAAAAAAGTAGTGGTTGTTTATATTTTTTATACTGCCTAATTTTTATTCACTTTATAGTTAAATTAACAAATCAGAGAACTAAAGATTCCCAGCTTTTCTCTCAATTCTGTTGCTTCCATTGTTTGGACATCACGTAAATACCTTACCAATGAACCATTCAATTTTCATAATTTATTTAAAATATGATGTAAATTGAGCTTATTATACAATTTTTGTGTGTTTGATTTTATATACAAAATAAAAATATATAATGTATTTAAACTTGTTTGGGACATATTTGGTCCATTTTTATATTCTTGCTCCCATAAGAAGAATCTGATTATATTTCTGACTATACCTATGCTACAGAAGTGAAGAAACAATATAGTATGTCTTGAAATAAAAGGTAGTTTTTTTATCTTTTCTAATGAAACAAGAATCACTATTCAGAAATAAATAGTTTTATTTGAATTATATAACGGCTTTTTATTACTTTACAAAATAGGATTTAAACCACAGTCTTGTTAATGTAAATGTTACACTTTCTTTATTACAATATAAGGCAATTTAGTGTAACAATTTTTTTTCTTTTTTTCATGTAACAAAGCGTCAGCCCGGAAGCGAACCCGGGACAACTGCTTGTAAGGCAGCTGTGCTAACAACTCGGCCACCAACGCAATTTAGACTTCTTTGTTTCTAAGATTATAGCACCTAAAAAAACCTACATGGAAGCATTTCATTCTTTTTTATTTATTAACAAATATTCCATCTTTATTAAGAAAAATATCTATTTACAATTTTTTTATTTATTTACAAATTAATCACATAAAAATGATTGAGGTTTGACTTTATAATTATTTAGAAATAAATCATACTATTATTAGATCTTCCATTAAAATCAAAACATCATAAATATTCCCACTGTAGTTTAATATAAGTGGTGCAACAGTGGACTGAATTCTGTCACTTCTAAAGATCGAACTTCATATAATCTCTAGAGCAATAAATTATTCAATTATTCTATCACAAAATTAATACATTTCCATTATAGGTTGATTTTGCATATTCATAAGTGTAATATCCTGTTAACATTTGATTCATGCCCTCTTTCCCTTTAGGCTTTATATATAGAAATGATCTGAAAGCTAATTTGACTTCAAAATTCATTAATGAGGGTCATTTAGCATAATTGACTTCATTAAAGTGGCTCTATAGTTGAATTTGAAACATAGCTCTTTGATGTAGGCTTACCATATCTGCCAGACTTTTAAAATCTTTTAAGGATAAAATTGGTTTATTGTAATTATTGCTTGGGGTACCTTGATGCAGTGATACTGATAGAATATTGAAAATCAAGGTCCTTAAACCATAGCTCAGCTTTGTTACTACAGGTATTCAGACTTCTTATGAACTCCTAAGCAGTAAATCATTTGATTGTTTTTATTCTGGAATTATTCAGAAAAACTACTAGAACTAAAACTTTATTTTGATTTCATGTATCTACAGGTTTTATTTCTTCAAGCATATTTCCATTTTAAATGTATTTATAGATATTGTGAATTTAACTAGTTTGTTTTTGGCTGCTTTTTGTAATTTGTAATTCTATTTCTTATAAAATCAAATGTTGTATGTATGTATATGTTTAATTATGCTTTTTGTATATATATATATATCATTAAAAACCAGTCAACATTTAGACAATCCCAATATCAATACAATCAACAATTTCAAACTGTTGTCAAGGCAACCTTCTTTTAACAACAAAGGTTGCCTTGACAAAAGTTTGAAATTATTGAATGTTGACTGGTTTTTAATGATTACTTACAAACCCATTTAGCCTTGAACATTATTATGCTTATTATATATATATATATATTTAATTTAGTTTTTCTGTTTTATTTTAATCCAAATTTTCTCAGATTCACATTTGACTAATTTTTTTCATTTCAATTCATAGTACATCTAGTTTTTATCGATTATATTCATAATTAGTTGATTTTTGATATTATTTTTATAAGCAATAGGTATATTATCTAAATTATATTTAGGATATTAGATAAGATGGAAAGGCTTAACCATACTTTCTTGATCAAAACTGAAGTATTCCTCACTATTCACTATATATACAATCAATTTGATTTCTGTAAATTGCATCCAATTATAGCAAATTATTTAAATTTTTATTAAAAAAAACACTTTAATCTTTTTAAATATTATAGTCATACATGCAATAAATTTAGACACTAATTTATTTTTATGAAAACTTTTTCTATAATATTGATAGGGAAGAATAATTTTCAAAAATTAATTTTAACAAAAATAGTACTAATTTTAATAAAAAACAGAAAACAGCTTTTAATAATATAAACAAAAAAGCATTTAAAACAAACCAAAACAAACAACAAACAAAATAATAAATCTATTTTAAATTGCTACCATTTTGGAAGATATTAAAAATTATTAAAATTTTTTAAAGTAAATATATAATAATTTTCTAGTATTTAACACTTTAGTTGTTCATATTTTTTGGAGAGTATTTAGTGGTGAATTGGATTAAATTTCGAATTTTTTATTCCATCAAATTTACTTTTATTCTTTATTAAATTTTCAGAAAATTTGAATTATTTGTTAGAAATATATATTTATAAATTAAAATTATTCCTAAAAGTATTATTTCCACTTTGAAAATATATAAAAAACATAAAAAAAAATAAAAAATTTAAAACAGTCAAAACTCTCCATACAGTAGTGCCACTCAGTGCCAACCAAAGTAATCAATGGATGCCAGAAGGCTTGTGCATAAAATCCCCATCTAGTGCCTACTCATCTAATATTCCTAGACTAGTTTCTGGCTTGTGGCCTTCATCAGTGAGGAGCTTTGGATCTGAGAGCACTGCACCCTAGATCTTAGGATTCTCACCGATGAAGGCCACAGCCAGAAACTAGTCTGGGGATATTGGATGAGTAGGCACTAGATAGAGATTTTATGCACAAGCCTTCTGGTATCCACTGATTACTATGGTTGGCACTGAGTGGCACTACTGTATGGAGAGTTTTGCCTGTTTTAATAACAGTAATGTGCTAGAATAAGAAATAGTGATCATGTGAATAAAAAAATACTTATTGGATGATTATAACATCATTAACAAAAATGTTAAATTAGACAAAATATTTATTTTAATTCAGTTTCTAAAATCCAAGATTATTTAAAGCTAATAAAATTCTATTTAAAATTCTTTTTATAATTTTAAACATGACTAAAATAAACAGACTATGAACAACACGAAAGCATTCTTATTCAACCAATGACAAGTTGCAGCCATATAATATTGATTTTTCTCGACTTGTCTTCTTCTAAAAGTAAATATTTTTGAATAAAATATATTCTTTTAAAAACATGAATAATAGTCATAAATATGTAAACAAATTATAGAAAAATATATGTTTTCATTTTCAAAATCTAAGAAAAGAATGAATATATTCCCAAGTTGCCACAAATGCTTTTATGTGAAGACAACTAGAAATGACTAATCAGCAGCTTTGTGGGTTTGGTATTTCTCAGCCACTATGCCCAGAGAAATGTTAGCCACTTTCCCTTCCCTTTCCATTCCCCACCCTAAGATTTTCCCATATTCTCTATCCTGCTTCATCCCATTTCCACAACATTATCTTTGTTAACTTTATGACCTTTATTTCAAACCCAGCACAAAAACCAAGAACCTACTTTCTGTATAATCACTTTGTTTATATATATTCTCCCACAACTTCATTATCTGTACTCTTTCTGCTTAGAAGCAACATTCAATTAACAAATGCCTAATAGTTTCTATGCCATCCTTACACAATTCGCAGACTAAATCACCCACATTTCACCACCTACATGTATATTCCCTTATTGCCAATGATCTTGTTCAAGCTTTAAACAGACTTTCCTTGCTATTATCATATATTAATTCAACCCAATATTCTGTTTATATATATGTTTAAATTCTTTTTACTCTCCATACTAGTTTTCCATCTCTCCAACTCCCTATTTTTTATCAATGCATTTATTTTTCTATCCCATTCCTTGTCACTATAACACTCAACAATTTTCCTAACACAATCATCCCACCTTTTGTACAAGTATATTGACATAAAGTCTGTATCCAAATCTTCTGCATATTCTACTATCTTTCTCACCCATCTTGTTGCCTCTTCTTTACTCATGACTCAGTTAAATATTGTTTTGGCTATTCTCTTATTATCTGTAAATTGCAATCTAATGAACATTTTCATTTTGCCTTTTACATCTCTCATATAAAAACTTGACTATCTTCAACATAACTTCCAAATCTTCTCTACTTTCTGTGCACAAGAACATATCAACTAATAAAAGACCTGATAATATATACATTTCCTTGTCAACTATTAATGGAATCTCTACTCCTCTTTCTAGTCTTTCTATTGCTCTCCCCATTTCTCTCAAATATAACAAAAACAAAATAGATAATGTAGGACATCCTTGCCTCCATCTCACTCCACTTTTCTAATTGATACATATAGTAATTATTTTCATACAATTTCTTAATAAGATCCACCAAAGCTCCACTCATCCCCAAATTTACTAAACTTACCCATACTCTATTTCTACTTATTCTATCATATGGTGTCTTTATATCTATAAAGACCTGTATTCCTATTCATATCTATAAGTTGTGTGACTACAAATAAACTATCTCCCATATGCCTATCTGATCGAAAACCTTCTTGTATTTCTCCCAATATATTATTTTCTTCCAACCATTTTGCCATTCTTCCAGCCACCATATATGCAAAAACTTTATATAATGCTGATGTTACCACTATCTGTCTATAATTGGTTATCTTTCTATGAACTTTACCCTTTCCTTTAAATAATAGACTTATTCTTGTATTATTTTAGTTATCTGAAAATTTCTGTGCCATCTTATTAAAACATGATAATAGATTTAATTTTACATATTTTTTCTGAACAATACTGACATCTTGAGATTTTTTTTTGAATTAATAAATCAATATTATTTTAGTTCTAGTTTTTGCTACAAAATAAATGCAAAATTGGAAAATAACATTAAAGATAGCCACAATTAGAGTGAGTTAAGACCAATCACAACAATACCATTATATACTCTGGGATCCTCCTGGTGATATTGATTAAAAGATTGAGAATCATTAAGTAATGTTTAATTGTGTACATTTCAATAGCATGGAGTTATTTGCATATGATGATTAATGTTAAGAATTAACAAATTTTATCATATGCACTCAAATATGTATATCGGTGTAAAAAATACAGACAGTTTTTGAGCAAAGACTTCTCAACAGTGTCATATAGAGAAACAGTGGAAAAAATATTATTCACTAGGTTTGCTATCTTCCAGGTCATGAGGGCTCACATCATTTCCCTTTATTGTTTTACCCTCAAGTTAAGGGCAGATAGATACCAAATTTTCTCACCAATATTGAATAGAGTAAATAAGCTATCTGAAAGAAAAATTTAAATTTATTTGGAACCTAATTTTTTTTCAAGTTTTGCCTAATCAAGATTTGAATCCAGGCCAAAATAGGCAAATGTGGATCCACAGCATTCCATCATCAGATTTTCAATTGGATGGATGGTTGAAGAGTTGAATTGTGGAGTAGATTGAAGCCTGTCCATTAAAGTATGAAGATTGGCTATCTTAATATATAGCTGAGCACTTATAGCATATATGTGTAGAGATGGTAATCTGGACCAACTAATGATTTCTGGTTTAGCATGAAATACGTATCTTTTCAACATATGTGTTCAAATGTATCAGTGTTATGAAATAGAGTGGAGAGTGGTAGGTCGTGTGAAAGTCTGTGCTCATATCCCTATATATAAAATATTAAAGTAAAAAAAATCATAATTGTTTAAAACAACTGAAAAAAGAGTTGTTTTATCTTGGATTATTATTATTACCCCCCTTCTCCCTTCAGGATTTGTCTTTGACAATTTGACTATATTATGTCTAAAAACATAACTATCATTCAAATGATTATGATTAGAATTTACAACATCATTATATAAGAGCTTTATTAACATAGAGAAGTTTATTCAAATGTGACTTGAAAGTCTTCCAAAACAGATGAGAATATTTTACGAAAGTATATTTTCTGAATTTTAAATTTAAAAGCTTATTTATAGAATAAAAAAACTTTAGCATTTTTTCTGTTTAAAAAACTATTATTATTAAAAAAAATCTGTTTTTAAGATATATGCATATAAAAAACACATTTTCTGGAAAATGTAAAAAATAAATAGAGATTTGTGAAAAAACATTAATGTTAATTTCATATATATAATTAATCAATTAACGCATCTAGAAATAAGTATAAACAATATGGAATCGATATTTTCTCCAATTATAGAGTGGGAAACATTATTTTTTGGAGATATGCCGATTAAATAAAGAATATTTCGCGCATTAAGATCGGAAAGAACAACATTTCAAGATTATATATAAAAATAAAGTTCACCAAAACGAATAAAAATAGATATCAGTATTTGGTAATTAATGAATCTATTCACAGAAAAGGTAGCTTTATTATTGTGTAGCATGCTTTCTATATGTTTATTATATCAATTTGTTGTCTCAAAAAAAAAAAAAATAGTAACAATTGAAATTAGTATTTATGAAAATAAAAATTACCACATCCATCTAAAATAAATGAAATATGACACTATATCTAATAGAAACAAATAAATTATTAAAATACAAAATTAGTATTTATTTAAAATTTACTTTTAAATGAATTTAAATTGAAATCTTAAATTGGATTCCAAGAGATTGTAAAATACCTAGAAAGAGACCACATGTGAGATGGATGGACGAAATAAAGAAGTGTGCTGGGGTGATGTGGAGAAGCGAGGCTAGAGATTGGAGAAGATAGATTGAACTTGGAGAGACTTTCATCCACCATTGGATCGATAATAGTTGAAAATGATGATGATAACTTATTGCAATAAGGATAGGCACAGTTGGGTAGGAAGTTATATATGGAGAAAGGGTGTGTGTGTGAGTTCCATTGTTGACTGGCTAAACATACTTTTATATAAGCATTTGAAACAGAATTACTGGACTAATACCCCAAAATATAAAGTGCTTGCAGTAGCTATTAATAACATTGAACTAAATAAATAAAAACTTTTTAGAAGTCATGGTAATGGATAGCATTTATGACAGGTATTAAAAAGACATAGCATGGCAAATGACTAACCATGAATAAAAATGGATACGAGAAATAAAGAAATCTACCTTTTTTCGTTATCATCTTTATTAAATCCACAATCTCTTAAATGAAACTATAATACACTGTGTTATTTTTCAGGTTCTAAATCACTTTCAATGCATCAAAAAAATGAGATACCACATTAGAAAATGATTATGCTATTTGCAATCTTTTCTTTATTTGCTCTTTTCCATTTCTGTCATTCTCTACTTTTACTTTGCTGTCTTCAGTAACTTTAGTTTGTATGGAAAGTGGCAATTACAAGTCTCTCGTGCCATCCTTATCACAATATTAATTATAATATTGGGCAATAGTGATACAATCTCATTTTCAAATGCTCTGGCTCCAATCTCAACTATTAATCTGTTTTGTAATCTTAATACTTTTCTCTACCTTTGTTTTTGCTCTCTTCCTAAAGTTCTAATGGCCATACTTTTTTCATAGGCAATTGATGATGATAACTATTATTACTAATGTCATTAAAATAATAAATAATAAAATAACTTTATTTCTTGGGCATACATTAAATATTTGAGGACCAGTCATGTCAGAAATGGAATCTATCCATGGATTTTAAGCTCCAGAATCTGATAATCCACCATTACACTTAACCGTTAAATCTCATTACATTTAATTTAAAAAAAAGCTTAAGTAGTATTAATAACATGTATTTAAAAAAAACTATCTAAAATAACCAAGTCTTTTTCCTTCAATAAGGAGATTATTTAAAAATCTCCACTATATATATATATATATATACACACACACATAAATACTCTTCTTTCATTTCCAAATATTCACAATACAATGGGCTATGCTATTCACTATAACTTGTTCCAAATACCTCTTGCATATTTCATATGTTGATCTAGTCATGTTTTATTTATAAATTTTGATTATAATAGAATATACATTGTTTTTTGAACAGCAAGTATACAGTACTTTTAAATGCATATACATCTTATCAGATGCTTCTCTATGCATATAGAATGAGTGTATAAATAAAGATTATAGTACAAGCAAAATTTAAAAAAATGTAGATGTTAATAATAAATTGAGAGAACACACACACAAACACATATATATATATATATATTTACTATGTGTATATTCATTTATTCACATTCAAAAAAGAAAATTAATAAAAAATTTACAATATCACATTTTTATTTATTTACTTTTAAATAAGCATTGAAGTATCAGACCCTTATTGCAATCAAATACAATCTGAACAGTATTCTTTTTCTTCAATATCCCCCCCCCCCCCCAATGGAAATGTAATAGCAATCTTGTAATTAAGAGTGTACAACCTCTTTAAATCATTCTTAGGTTTTTAAGTCCATATCATATTCAGAATCCAAACAGTTATCTCTATTTGCCATTACCTGTTTCAGATTCTCAATGAAGTTATTCAAATTCTAAGTTTTCTGACACAATAGAAAAATGTTTTACAGGTTTTTATATTTACACTATTGAACTGATTACTTTCATTTTATTGTTTAAGAAAGTTACTCTACTAACTTTCTTAAATTTCATAAAACTTTTAGCTTTATGTCTGAAAAACGTTTTATTACAAAAAACACTATGGCAACAAAATAGTCTTTAAGATGGATAAAAAAAAAAAAGAAAATATATGTATTATATAATACGATTATTTATGGTTTTTTGAGATGGAAAAATGGTTGTTGACACAGTAAAATGTATTAAATTTACAAATTTTAATGTTTTTATTTATTTACAAAATTTTAATAGCATATAATTGAAGTAGTGAATATTTAATATATTTATTTTTAAGTCACAAGCAATGATCAAATTGAATATACATAAAAAACAATCCCTATTTAATGTAAATATATACAAACAAATCCATAACATGAAATCAAATAAAATAAGTTTTTAAAAGAAGAAATTGGATGCCTGTGAAATTTTTTGAATATATATATATTGAATGCAAAGTATTTTCTATCCATCATAACAGATAAATATCATCTACATATGTAACACAAACAGAAATTTTGTTACAATTACTCACAAAAATATACAAACAATATAATCTACAGAAAAATAAACAAAGGACTACTTTAATTAATGTTTAGATAATTAATATTTGTTAAGGTGGGAAAATTGCAGATTTCTCCAGACACAGCTTAATTTGCATTATGCTATTCAAATACTATGATATTGAAAGATAAATGCAGCAAGTGGCTATTCACTTAGTCTCAAAAAAATTTGGAAAAAGTTAACCACAAGAACTCTAATTAGAATATAATAGCACCAATAACACCACATAACCTCTCATATACTTCTAATACCATCTGCTATTCATTGATTGCTCAAACTTAATTCATAGATGGAGATAGAGTAGAATGAAGATAATTGATCTTGATAATATATAACAAGGGTGACAAGATATTGAAGTAATGGAATACTTTATATCAATTAATTGGTCAATTAACAAAAAGAAAAAAAAAGTGCAATGGTTTCTCAATAAAAATAATTGATAATATAATTAGTAAGGAATCAAAAAGTCTTTTATCAGTTAATATCAAAATATTTCGTAGCCATATACAATAAAAATATTTAATGATTGATATATAACTGAAAATAAAATGCATTAAGTAAATCAAGTATACTTTGTATGGAGTGCTTACTAATGATAGTTCTTCTGTTAAAAATCTGAGATCTATTTCTTACTATAAATAGTCAAAATAAGAGTCATAGATCACATGATCCTATCTCTTAAGCTTGTAAGTTATAAACAATGAGGATTGCCAATTCCTCAACAAGCTTTGTGATAAATGCTTAGCCAGATCCAGCACTTGAAATATCTCTGTCAGGATCCTCCCCAAACCCCTGACCATGGTTTCATGCTTTGGCACCTCTCTGAGGAGTGCCAAAGCATGAAACCACAGTCAGGGGTTTAGGGGTTCCTGACAGAGATATTTTAAGTGCTGACTCTGGCTAAGCATCTATCACAAAGCTTGTTGAGGAATTGGAAATCCTCATTGTCTATTTCTTATTAATTTGAATATTATTAGCTCTTTGGTTTATTGTATATTCATTTTGTGTGATAAACCACACCTCTTTGATTTTTACTTTTTCCTATTGTTTCTTTCTTCTCTCATTATCTTAATAACATAAGAATCAAACCTATATCCATAATCCATTTCACAGTTGTAAAATACAAATACATTTGTTAAATCAATCTTAGCTTTTTGTACATTAAGATGTGTTAGATTCGCTTTTGTTTCACCATAGTAAGTATAAGGACAATCAGTTTGGATGCATCCCAACACATACACAAGATTAGATTGATCCAATTTGTGTATTTTATTCTTTGTATCAATAATCAGTCTGTTTAAATTGATGGGCATTCTGAATCTGATGTTGAATTTATAGGTACAACTCTTTATGATTTTGTTTCTGTATTTTATAACTATGAAAATATATCAGAAAAGCCCAGATTTTACAGTGTAATAAGTGAAAGGATTAATCTTTACAGGTGATGGTAATATCACTATATATGTTATATGTATTAAAAGAACAGAATGAAAAAAGGTGAAGATTTTTTTCATTTGAACTATTGATTAGCAAAAGATAATGGATATCTTTTATTAGTTAGATGTATATATCTGCCTTCTTAAAATTAATTATTTTATATACATTGTGACTTTTTTTAGATTGCAGTAGAAAAAGTTGCAATTTTTTCCTTTTTGTTCAATTTTGTTGTATTTTTTGTTTGTTGTTATTATTTTCTTGTCTCTTTCACACTTTTAGGGTATATGTTTGTTTATGGTTGTAAATTTTGGCAATGATAATGATATATACAAAGTAAATAAAGAAACTACATGAAAATGACTTTAGGAAATGATAAAGATTAAAATATATAGATACATCTCTTTTTTAAAAAGGAGATTTATGATTTACACATATGTGTTTATTTATTTTTATGCATCATAAAATGTTTATATTTATTTTAGATATCTATAGTATTTATTTGTAAATATTTTTTGAAACTATTGTAAAGTATTAAAAAAGTTTTTAAAAAATTGACAGATATATATGTTAACAATAGGATTTAAACCAGTACATATCATAAAAGTGTTATGTTAAAAATGCCATGGCAATTGATGATGCAATAAAGAAAAAGGAGATTAGAAATCATGCTTTTAATTTCTTTTTTGGATTACTGACATTTGTTTTGACTGGAAAGGAGTAATAACAAACTTTGCTGTTACTAATTTTTTCCCTTCTACCTAAAATAACTAAAGCACCCTTACATTAATTTTATATACCCAAAAATGACTGGCTAAAGGAAATTTTGTTAACAGGTTAATTCCTTATTGCCTACACCCTTCAGCTTCCTTCATAAAAGGGTGATCATCAACAAGCATGCACTTGAAAGAAGAAAAAAAGTATTTAAATGACTAGCTATCCATTGTCCAGAAGATGAAAATAAAATTGTGATAGTTGGAGCATCTTAAATAATTTCATTATTTCTGTTAATTCATTTTAGCACTATATGCAGAAAGAATTCTTAAAAACAGTCAACCTTAGCTATTCAGAAATTCAACAATAATAGATTACATCTTAGTATAAGTTCAGTCCATCCCTCTCCTATTAATATATATATATATATATTTTAACGATCGGGGAAGGAGACTTACGTAAACTGCACTACAGGGCACCATCTAGGCATTTGAACCTAGAAAAATTTATAAAGTAGGCAGGCAGATACGTAAGTCAAAAAAAAAATATATATTTTTTTTTTTTAAATTTTGATTCCGGTCGTTAGCCCATGTCACTAGCTCAGTGGAATAGCAGAGATTTTAAAACATTTATAAGTTTCAATAGACTTCTATTCTCAAAGTATATATTAAATATTTAGAACAATAAAATAAAAGAAGCCACTGCCAGTAATTAACACACAAATAGATTTTTATTAACGCACATTTAAAATTGAAGATTAAATTTATTTTTAGATTTTAACATTAATATTTTTTTTTTTTTTTTAAAATTTAAATTACTATTTTAAATAGATCACACAGATTTGCTTTAAAATGTTGGGTATAGATCGCTTACATAGATTCCATGGTCAAAAACATTTCAAAATAAACATAAATGATCAAAATACAAAATTATTGATGCGACAATCGCAGAGGGAAACTTATAAGTAACCCAATAGTATTCACCATAAGATACTTGCGTTGTCACCAATAACTTAAAAGACATCCGAATAAATACATTTTATATACTCACCATAAGGTATCATTATTTATCGAATGTCTATATATTTTGATAAAATATGAAAACCCAAAATATAATTAACCGCAAACGAATCCATGCAAGCGTCTATAAACAACTTAAATTTAATACATTTTAGTTAGAACATAATACACACACAAAAAAAATGAACTGGAAATGATTGCTTAAACATCTACATAAAAAAAATAGCAATAATTGAATTTGCATTCTTTAAGTCAGATAAGAGTTATTTTCAGTTATTAATTACTTGCAATTTTAGGAAAGTTCTTATTAGATAGACACAATAGTTTATACTTTACGGATTTAATAGATTGAGAAGTCCATCTTCGTGATCACTTTCGTAGATTTTGTCCTTTGAAATGAAACTGCGACTTGCCATGCATTTGGTCAGGAGCTGTCATCCAGAGGCCTCAGCTGGTTGTCCGGAAAATTAAATTTATTGCAGACTTCCACATCGTGAAAGTCTGCAATATAGCTAGTTATAACGATCTATTCATAGTCAGCTCTCAGATAACAATTATAATAATAATTTGGCTTTTATATTTTTATTAGTCTCTTATCATTAGATCTTGAGATTCAAAGAGCAAGACGTCACTAATCCATTCGTGTTTCAGTTATGGTTCGTGCTGTCATTTTCGTGTTTGGATTGGTCATTTAATTCCTTTGTATTCTCTTATCTGACCATTTAATTTATTTTACATGCCTCACGAGGTAGTTTGCTTTTGAACAATCATTTAATTAATAAGACAATCATTTCCATTTTCTAAGACTATAGAAATCAACATTATTTCTATTTTTAAAATATCAATCTTTATATCTTTACTTTTTACAAAAAAAAATTACTTTCAAATATTTTTATTTTTTAAAAGTTTTTAAAGTTGTCCATCATGCGATCTATATATATTAAACTTTTAATTTTCAGTTTTTTAAGTTTTTTTTTCTTTTTAATAAATCAAATTTTATTTACGATCTTTTTATTTTCATTTTAAAATAATGTAACGGCATATATTCCGTTACAATATATATATAATGTCAATGTGGGTTTGACTATAATATTAAATCCAACAAGAACTTTGAGTGTTCTATGGATGGTTGAATTGTTGGAAGGATGAAAAGATTAAAGCCAGTTCATTAACGTTTGAGGAATTGCTATCTTAATATAAGCTGAGCACTGATTGTTTAAGGGAGGGGACTCAAAAATAACTAGAAATATTCTCTGGTTTGTGCACTTATAGTATATGCTTCTACTTCTTGAAAAAAAAACACTTCTGTTTTCTCTCACATTTTGTTTGTAATGCTCAAGCATTTTATCTTTAAGTTCTGAAACATTTATGAGATGCAGTAAAATGTAAACATCCCATTTTGTGGTAAAAAAGAGTGTGCAAGTGTCACTCCAACAAAATGACATCACTCAAAACCTTGAGTGTGAAACACTTTACAATTAAATTTGATATGGCACAGCTTATCTATCAGCCATATTCACTCGATCTCATTTCATATGATTTTTTATCTTTCAAATAAAAAATCTCCTTTTTTGCAGACTTAGAAGTGGTGAAAAAAAACATTGCAGGTGTTAAAAGGCAACACTTTGCAAGTGTCTCCGGATTACTTTGAATAATGAAAAACACATTTAGACCAGTTTCACACATCAAATGAGTAGTAATTTGAAAGAGATTAAATTTATAACATTTAAAAATAAATAAGCAATTTTTTATTATAAAATTCTGGTTACTTTTGGGTATCCCCTCATATATGCATAGGTGTAGGAGATTATGATCTGGACCAACTGATGAGTGCTGATTCTGAACAAAATACATATAATGGGGATCATGTATCTTTTTCATGTGTGTGGTGATGTGTATCAGTTGCTTGAAATAAAGTGGAGAATAAATAGATTGAAAAATCCTGAGTTCAAATCTCTCTATTTACACATATAGAAATATTCAGTATAAGCAAATTACATACTGCCTTTATTAAAACTATGATAAATTTATGGTTAGTTATTGTCAAAGAAAAAAAAAATTAAACTAAAAATATTTATTATTAATTTTTTTTTAAATAATTATTTTACTATTTGATAAAGGTGATTCTATGTTTGGCAAATAGAAAACTGCTTCTGCTTTGCTGTAACAAACTTTTTAAGAGCTGTGTTTTTTAAAAATAAATGTTTTTTTTAAAAAAATAAATGTTTTCAAGGACAATCTTCTATTGGCAACATAGTTTTTTGGTTAAAAATGTCTATTACAAAAATATTGTATCATAACCATTAATATGTAAAATTATTGAAAAGTACAATTTTTCTTTAAATTCAGTTATTTTCTGATGGACTAAAATACTTAGCATCATCCCATATCATGTTAATAGTGTACTGTCAATCATGTGACAGATTCATATAATGCTGACATCTTTAGATTTTTTTCAACTAATACAATAAAATTGCTATTGCATGAAAATTGAAGCTGAATAACCCTCATAATTATAGATGAACTTCGTAGAATGTAGAAAAGATACTGATCAGTACTATCATAATATCTAAAACATTTAAAATTCATATAAAGATACCAAGCTTTTCAGGCCATTAAATGCTACCTTCTTAAACACTAAATTTTGTAAACAATTTCTAATATGTTCATTTCAAATACTGTAAATGTGATGATATTATTTACTTGCACAGTTTTTACATTTGAATATGAATAGTTATAAAAAGTAGGTTGCAAAATGCCAGAATATTACAAAAATAATTATATATATATTAAAAATGTTTTAATTTGATTACACTAAAAGGCAAAAAATAATTTCCTTCAACCACAATTTTGGATAGTCATATTTACCTTGAAATAAATGAATAGAATATCCATACAATTAACCACAATTTTGGTTGTCTTACGGAACAGATAAAGGCATGATGTTTTCATAAATTAATTAATTCAATCACTAATAAAATTGTGATTGAACTAATTAATTTATGAATGATTCATACTTTCATTTCAAATTAAATCTAATCAAAATTGTGTTCAAGAAATTTTTTTTTGTAGTTTTTAGCGTATTATTCATTTTTTAACAATATATATATATTATTTTTAAATATATTTAAAATTCCGACCCAACTATACATTCATAAAATATATAGATACATTTGAAAAAAAAAAAAGAATAAATTGCTAGCCTAAAAATTGATTAGTAATAATCATTAATATATTTATCTGAAATCGATAGTATCAATATTATGAGGGCAGAAAATTTGACACTTATAAATCAACTTATTTTCTGATATAAACAAATCTTTTTAAATCCATTTCAAATAGAATCAGGAATGCAGATATATAACAATTATTGAAATATCTTTGATTTACATAAAATGTTATTTTGAGACAATATCTTGCAATTTACAATTAAAAAGTCTATAATTGAATAAAGCCTGTTTAAAACAGGTTTAATAATAAACTTGAATAAAGTCTTACGAAATCTAAAAATAATGGAGAATAGAAAATTAGATAACGATATTTAAATAGCTTATCAGATTAGTTAAAATAAACATAGGAAAATTAAAATGATTTGCAACATACTTAGTATTTTTCATATTATTTTAAAAAACAAACAATTTTTATAATTGAAAAAGCTGTTTATCAACAATTGATTTATTTTAACATGTGAATTATAACTGAAGGATCACGTATGTAAGACTGAATTGCAAATGGTGACTAAGCAAGAAGTATGGAAATGATACTTCAAATTATATACTGTTGTAAAGTAAAAACAAAATTGATGTAGAAATAAGTTGAGACATGCCATGAAAAAAAGTGGCTGATAGATTAAGACAAATATAAAAGGATTCACGATTATCAACAATTGCAAACATTATTAATTGATTGTAGGATGTTTCTCTGATTCCCAGTCTCTTTTCCACATCAGATTAGCAAACTTCTTTATTCCATCCATCCAACTCACACACAGTCTCTTTCTAGGTCTTCTATAATTTCTTGGGGAGATTTCAATGGCCCTTCTATTATCATTTATTCTAGAAGTATGTACAATCTAGCATGATGCCAATGATATCTATTTATTTTTTCACCCAAGTATTCTGCTTTTGATCCCTTCTTGTCATTCCTAACATATATCTCTTCATTCTTTGTTGTAAAGTCTGAACTCTACCTACCGATATTTTTATGAATCTAAATCTAGGATTTAAAAAAAAAAAGGTCATATAAAATGTTTATCTTAAGATGCTAGATAACTGTGGCAAGAAAACAAATTTGGGAGAAAAAGTTTATGAAAAATGTCGAAATTTTATCAGTTGGGCAACTTAATATATTTTCTGAATTAAATATTATTTAACTTCTTAACATTTTAACAGTTTTTTCTTCACGAAAACAAACATAAAAATTAAAGTATTTAAAAAAATAAGAAAAAGTTATATAAAAAAAAATTTGAGACAATTTTTCGATAACAAGTGGACATTTATTAGACTAATGAATTCCTAGCACCTGTTAAAAAACTATCGATCTGCGAGCAGCAAATCCAATAATAGTTATAAATTTAAATAAAGTTTCATTTCAGTTACATCAATTTCTTTTTAAAAAAATAAAATTAAAATATTGACAGTTAATTTCCAATTTATTTTATTCAGCTTTAATTAACTTAGACATAAAATATGATTGAGTAAAAATAAATGTCATCAAAGAGAAAATAGTGAATCTCTAACCGCCTCATTTCTAAATTAAATATATTAAAAATTGTCACTTTAAAATTTAAACTTTCAATAGCTTTTAATAAAAAGAAATTATTAAATATTTCAATATAAACAACAACACACATATTAGTATGCCAGCCTCGTGATAAATTGACAACTGCATCAAATTATCATATCTATGCCTGAGTTTGAATCCCGTCAGAAATTCTTCAAAAAGCTCAAGATTTCCAAAACAAGTCTCCCCCCGTAGTTAGCCTGGCTATATAATCAATTAAACTAACCATCCAATAGTGGTTGATAAATGGATATCTAGTAAAAAAATAAAGCTATAAAAATGACCACCAAACATCAATGAATAATGATTTTCTGACTGTTCGCCAGTGGAGAGATGATGGAGAGGTTCTTTTCCTGATTCAGGGTATTTAATATTTTTTAGGCTCTTTTGAATGTTTATTAAAATGCTACATTGATATTTCTTTGCTTGTATCTTTTAGACCAATGTACACAACCTGATGAAATCATAGAAAGCAGGTAAAGATTGAAAGATGATCTGAGATAACCAAATAGCAGCCAATTGGGTGGCCACATGACATTTGAGCGCCGGAAGTGAGAGGCTAAGTATTATTCCAAAATATTTGACTATTGAATACCTCCTCTATTACTGCACTAAATTATACAGAATCTAATAAATTGTTATAGTGTATTTGAAAGCATAATATTATGGCTGACTATCAGACATCTCTCTCTGTAGTACAATACTATATGTTTGAAGCAATGGTGAAATAAAAAAAAAAAATTCATAATAAAAGATATTTTTAAACCTTTTAATTTAATTTAGAAATGCTGCTTGTTTGTTTGTTTCCTTATTTAGGTCAAATCTTATAAACAGATTTTTTAAGGTACTCCTAATATATTTTTGTCAAATTTTGTACACATGTTAGGTACCAATGACAAAGCAATGTTTCAGGATTGTCCAGTCCCAGTCTAACCGTTGGCAGGCTACAATTCAAACCATCATGATATTGCTGCAGGAAGTTTTTAGTGATTCACAATAGATGATACTATATTTTTTAAAATATACTTTCATTGAATTTCATGACTACTTCATCAAAAAGTATTCACAATTAATAACTGTTTTTTTTTAAATGCTGACTTCATAAACACAAAAATCTTGTAAATAATTTTTTAATCATGTATATGTCCTTTCAAATATTGCAAATATATAATTGCATATATTCTTAGTTTTTAATTTGATTATGAAAAGTTACAAAAAGTCCATTGCAAAATATATGAATAGTAAAAAATGATACAAATAAATTAAAAAATAACACAGTCTTCTATTTTAAAAATAACCCATTAATTTCAAAATATATACAATCCATGCACAAACCTCTTTATAAATCTTGATTTATTATAATATGAACTATTATAATGTACAATAATATACTCCAACATTTTGACTATATTATTTTTTTAGTGTTTATCAAGGTACAACTAAAAAATACATGTCAAGCGTTGGTGGTCAAGAGATCAGCACAGTTGTCCTGGGTTAGCAGGTTCATATCCCAGGTTAGCAGGTTCACATCCTGAGTTTGCAAGTTTGCATCCCGGCCGATGCTATGACACATGAAAAAAAAAATTAAAAATACATAAAAAACAAATAAAAAACTCTTCTAACAAACAATCTTAACTTTTCATTACATTTGTTTTTTAAATTTCTTTCTTAAAATAATTCCCTATAATTATTTAATTAAATCAACCTATTATGCTCTTTTTTTCAATTAATATCATATTCATTACAGGTTTCATTTCATTAATATAAATTGCTTCTTTTATAATTCTTTCATAATGTGATTTTATACATTTCAAAGGTTATATTTTAAAAACTTTGTTTAAATTCATATGACTGTAAACAGAAGAATTTTATCATTTAAATGCTGTTTCAATCTTGTTGCCAATTTATTCTTAGTAGTTCCAACATGACATTTTTCTTTATTCTCTTTAAAACAATCTAAACATTTTATAATATAAACCGAATTTATGACTTCTAAATTATTACAATCATTATCTTTATTAATTAACAAATTTGAACATTTTTTTACATTTGTTAATTAATAATAATGATTATAATGATTTAGAAGTTATGAATTCAATTTATATTATAAAATGTTTAGATTGTTTTAAAAATAATAAAAAAACATCATATGTTGAAACTACAAAGAATAAATTAGCAACAAGATTAAAACAGCATTTAAATGATAAAAATTCTGTAGTTTATGGTCATGTGAGTAAATTTAAACATAAAGATTTTAAAATAGAATCTTTGGAATGTATTAGATTGTATTATGAAAGAATTATAAAAGAAAGAATTGTCAAGCATTGTTAGCCAAGATGTCATCGCAGCCACCTTGCAAGCAAGTAGTTGGTTGCAGACGGTTATGGGTTCACCTCCCAGCCAATGCTATGACATATGGGAAAAAATTAATGAAGTAAAACTTGTAATGAATAGGATGTTAATTGAAAAAAAGAGAATATAATAGGTTGATTTAATTAAATGATTATAGGGAATTATTTTAAGAAAGGAATTTAAGAAACGAAAGTAATGAAAAGTTAAGATTGATTCTTATAAAAGGTTTAGGGTAAGAGGTATTTATATTTTGTTATATGTATTATGGAATATTTGTATTTTATATATTTTTTAGTTGTTCCTTGATATTATATAAAGAGTATAAAATAATATAGTCAAAACGTTGGAGTATATTATTGTACAATTATAATCATTCATATTATAATTAATCAAGATTTATAACGAAGTCTCTATGTGGATTGTATATATTTTAAAAAATAATATATAAAAAAATATTTTAAAAAAATGCCTTTATTTCATTTAACGAGTAATACACTAAAATCCAAAAAATATTTTTTTTCTTCAACTATAATTCTAATTGTTATATATAATTTAAAATAAAAGCATAGACATTCATAAAATAATTAATTCAATCACTATTTTTAAAATTAGTGATTGAATTAATTTACAGATGATAACCAATGTAGTTGAAAAAAAAACATTTTTTTTTTGTTTTTTAATGCGCTACTGAGCAAATTTAAAAAAAAGTGATTTTTATAAAATATTATATTTATGTTACAAACATTAATTCTTATTAAGTCATAATCAGCACATAAATACATATAAGGGTTTAACCTTAATACTATGCACCTTGAGTGCTTAATTTTACCATGAGAGGGATCTCTACAAATCTTAATATAAGATTACAACTTTATAAAGATAAGAGCAGTTATCTTATTTTCAGCTTACTTTCTAATTATATAGGCAAATCTAAAGCATTTTGATTTGAAAGTGTGAAGCTAAGTAAGTTCTTCACTAATTAAGTCAACTACCTCATTTAGAAATCAATATTCATGAAATCTTTCAATTCACAGTGAGTTAATATTTAGATTTTACAATTAGAAATATTTTGAATCAATTTAAAGTTGTAAATATTAATTCTTACTAAGTGCATGGTCTCTCTCATGATAAAATTAAGCACTCAAGGTGCATAGTATTAAGTTAAAACCTTATATGTATTTATATTTATGCCAATAAACATCACATGACCACCTCCTCTTATGCTTGTCTATAACTGTTGTTAAAACAGGCAAAACTCACTATATATAATGGGCTTGGATTGAAAACTTTAAGGTGTTTTCAATTTAAGACTCATAGTTTTGTAGTTAAATGGAGATAAAAGGTGGTTTCTGGAGGGTTGATTAGATCCTAAGATCTAGATGCAGTGCTCTCAGATCCAAGGCTCCTCACTGACGTAGGCCATAAACCAGAAACTAGTCTGGAGATATTGGAGTACACACTAGATGGGGATTTTATGCACAAGCCTTCTGGCATCCATTGATTACTCTAGCTTGCTGTGTATGGCTATATATATATATATAGTGAGTTTTGCCTGTTTTAACAATATTTATATTTATGTTATTAATTTATTTTAAATACATTTTAATTTTGTAATCATGGTAAAAAACTATTTTAGTTAATCTTCTGAAAGGGTATTGAATATGGTGGGTTTTTTGAAAACTAAGAAAACATTAAATGATTACAGCTTAAACAAGTTTTTCAAGATTGACTTGCTGCAATGAACTACAAAAAGACTTCTGTCAGAAGTTTATGTGCATAAGCTGTATGTAAAGAAACCACGTCAGCCAAAGTTACCTGTTAACCAAGCCAAACTATTATACACCATAAAAAATTCATATATTTATCATTGCTTATTACCAAACCATTCTTATAGCCCTGATTCATTTCTGCTTTATTAAGCACACTATTTTTATCCTGTTTTTTATTTTTCTAACAAAAATATAAAAAAAGAAATCATAAAATCTCTACTTTTTTTGTTTCTATTGATTTTAAATTTCCCCCCACTGCCTATGCAATTTATCTTGATTCTTTTCAATATCCTACCTTCAGTCCAAATATTTATTTCTTTTTTGTGTTCTTCCCCTGGAATTGAGCCAATGAATAACAATAGGCTCCCCAATGTTATTATTAAAAGTTTCACATTTCATATAATTTTTAATTTTTTAATAATTTTAATGAGCATTTAAAAAATTTTTCAGCAAATCAAATACGTAACACTAAAAATATAAAGGCATCCATGAAACAAACAAGTTCAAATACTTATGAAGATAATTTACGAGCAAGATTCTTAAAAAAAATCATTGAAATAAATTTGCAATCTATTTTTCCAGGTAAAAGATTACGAAATTTAGATTGTCATTGACATAACAAAAGATGATGATGTTTGCAAGTTCGTCTTAATGATTCTTAAGGAATTGCATGAATTATCTTAGTAACATATTCAAACTTGTTTGTTTCATAAAATGGTTTTTTTTTAAATATTATATTCCAAATTAATTTTTTTATTCATATTTATTTTTACATACTCTACTTTTTTCTCTCTAACCAATATATCTATCCTTTTTATCCACTCCTCACAAATATATACCTGTAATACATTCTCTACACATTTATTCCATGTCATATGTAAATACACAGAAACAAATAAATATCTAAATAAGTTTTTTGAACAACAAATATATTTTAATACAAAAACGATCTTATTCTACCCTGAGGCCAACTACCACAAACTTGATTAATTTCTGAACACTATATGGCATCATGGTATAAAACACACATTTCCAGACAGATCAATTTCTAGCTTTTGCATTTTTTTTTAAAGATTAAGATTCAAAACTTCCAGATACATAGCTGTATTATTTCTATCTTGGAATCCTGATCTTTTCTGACAAATCAAAAACCAGAAAACATTTGACCGGAAGAACATTTTATAGCTCTATACCATATACTACCTAGTCTCCATTAATTATTCAAGCTAGCAGTAGAAAGTTCTAGAGTAGGGAAAGACAACTTTTTATTCCTTAAATGAATAACATTGCATAGTAGATATAAATGTTTAGTTTTGAATCAATAAATATGTACATATATAAAAATAAAATAATATAAACAATTGATAGAAGCATATGATTTTCTTCTGTTTTTTCTATGTACTGATTGTTTTCTTTTTGTTTAGCTAAGGAATTATTACAAAAAAGGAGAAAAAGATAATTACTTCAAGTAAACTAAAACAAAACTTGAAAAGAGAAACCAAAACAAGTATATTAACATAAAGCATTAGAAAAAGTACAAAAAAAAAGAGAGAATAAAATAGTTAATCCAACAGTATGTCATGTTTAAGAAAAAGAAGATATTTGGCTTTTGATATATAAATCTTCTATCCAACACTCATTTTATTGCGTTTAGCAGTACTATGTATCCAAACATCTTCTAACAGCACTTCTCTTTACTCTAAGGCAAGGCCATCTACAGTAAGCCTAAGTAATAAATGGACACCAAATGGTATAGTATTGTTAAATTGAAAAGTATAGGTTATATTCATAAATGTATTAGTTCTACTTTTAAATCATAGGATTCACTAATAAAAGAAAAATTAGGAAGCAGTCCAAAAATTGAATACTATAACAGTATACATAATACCTATTAATTACTCATATTTACAGAAGATGGATCGTCACTAGGATAAAGTGAACTGATCTTAATATATATATATCTGAGAAGTTGTCTTATAGTTGATTTTTTAATTATAATAAAACGAATTTTAATTATTTTTTTCTCACATTGCATTACTTACACAATTATTATTTTTTTAAATCTCAGGTTATCACATAACATCCGGTATAGCTTCTATATAAGAGCATCTAGCTGTCCAAATCCCTCACTCACTCTGCACTAAATTACACAATGTGTATGCTATTAAAACATTGTCACTGTGAAAAAAAGATATTACTATCTGGTAATTTTTACTTCCGTTTATAGAGATGTTGGAACATTTTATACAGATATAAAAATTAAACATTTTTACATTACAATGGAAATATATATTTATCAGATGTTAAAGTTAATAATAATTAGATACAAAATTTTATTATTGGTTTTCATTGGCTATATGCCTTGTATGTTTTGGTGCCATGGTCCAATTTTGCCACGTTCAGTGTTTGCAATTCTTATGATTACCAAGTAACGAACTATTGGGTGTTTTTTTAAAATAATCTACAAAGGAAAACATTTGTTTTATTTATACAAACACAACTGAATAAAATGCATGGTTGGCTTAAATTATCAGCAACAACTGAATTTAGGACTTCACAAATACTTTATAAACTAAGTTTGATTTTATATACTTAAATGTATATTCTAAATACTTAAGAGAACATTTACCGTTCTCATTTTCTCTCTCTAAGACAAGTTTTCCCTCATTTTAACCTTTTTTGAAAAATATTATTTACATGTTTAGTTTTATCACAAATAAATCACTAATATCATTATCGTCTTCATCATTCTTTTTATTATCAATTCACTGCAAAGTAAAAGACCCTCCAAGTTCAATCCATCTTCAATCTTTAGGCTGTCTTCAGATCATACCAACAAACTTTATTATTTCACCCACTTACCTTTATACTATCTCTTTCTAGGTCTTTTACAATCTATTGGAATCCAGTTTAAGATTTCAACTGTCCATTTATTATCAAAACATGTCCAGCCAACTCCACTTCAGTATCTTAATTCTTTCAATAATGTCCGTAACACTTGTTTTCTCATATATTTCATTTTCAATCTCTTCTTGTTACTCCTAACATGCATCTCTCCATACTTTGTTGAGTGGTCTGAAGTCTCTATATTGCTCTTAAATGTCCAAGTCTCAGATCCATGAGTAAGAACTGATAGCAGACATTTATTAAAAACCATTCTTTTCAAAACATAGACATATTTCTTTTTAATATAAGTTACTTTTATCTAAAACACTCCCAATAAATTTAATTCTAAGATTAATTTCAATTATTATGTTTCCATCTGTGGTAATAATCTGTCCAAAATATTTGCAGTTGTTAACCTCATTTAACTCATCATTATCAATCTTTTATTTTCTTTTTTTGAAAAAATCCATTAAACAATACTTTAGTCTTTTTAATGTTACATTCAGTCCTATTTTATTACTTTCATCTGGTAACTCTTGCAACATTTTTTGAAGCTATTTGGAAGAACAACTACATCATCTTCAAAATGTAGATGACTTAATTTAAATAATCACCATTTATTTTTATTCTCCTGGCTTCCCATTTTAATCCACAAAATACTTGCTGCAAAACTGCTGTAAAATATATAAATATTATATTTTTCTAATACATACTTTTCAAAAAGAGTTTTAAGTTGTAACTGCAAATTTGGATTATATATAAGCTCATTAACCAACTTTTAACTGCTACACAAAACACCCAAATGTATATTGCAATTAAGTTGTTACTTAGGAGTTACAAAGCATTAATATTACATTATATTCTTATTTAATTTTGTCATGAGAAATGCATTGTTAAATTTTGTGTAAAAATCCCTTTTAATTATTAATCCATACAATCATTTTCAAACATCAAATAAAAAATTCTATCATCTAAAATATTTTTCATAACTTCAGTTTGATTACACGGATCATGTTTTAGTGGTTCAATTTTATTAACAAAATCAAATAATGGTGCCAAGTTATTTAATGCCATTCTTGGGTATTATATATGTATGACCATAGGATTGATAAATTTTCTAAGTGCTATTTATATCAATGCACTGCCATTTATTGTGAAAATAAACATCCATAAATATTTTCAAAAACTAATTCCACTAATAAAAGACAGTACATTGATATAATCAGTGTTTGGATGATTTATTGATTCAGTGATTACATATTATTAACATTGTATTAATTTGTATTTATATGCAGCTTATTCTTGTCTTTGACTAGTATATATTTAAAAAATCTAATTCTATCAATAGAGGGCAGCACATTCAAGGAGAAATGGGATGGTCAAGTTTTCATATGAGAGATGCAAAAAGTAAAATGAAAATGTTTGGTAGATTGCAGTTTATGGATAACAAAAGAATAGCTAAAATAGTATTTAATTGGGTTATGAGTAAAGGGCAGGTAACAAGATGGGCGAGAAAGGTAATGCAGTATGCAAAAGATTTGGATAAAGAATTTATATCAATATATTTGTACAAAAGATGGGATGATTGTGTTAAGAGGATTATTGAGTGTTATAGTAGTAAGGAATGGGATAAAAGAATAAATTTAGTAATAAAGACTAGGGAGTTAGAGAGATGGAGAAATAGTATGGAGAGTAAAAAGAGCTTAAATATATATAGAAATAAACAGAATATTAGGTGTGAGTTAATATATGATAATAGTAAGGAAAGTAGTTTATTGTTTAAGGCTCGAATGGGATCTTTAGCTACAAAAGAATATACATGTAAATGGAAAAATATGGGTGATTTATTTTATAAATTATGTAAGGAAGGAATAGAAAATATTAGGCATTTGTTAATTGAATGTAAATGTTTGAAAACAGAAAGGGTACATATAATAAAGTTGTGGAAAAATAAATATGAAAAGTGTGATTATACAGAAAGTGAATTATTGGTTTTTATGCTGGGTTTGGGAAAAGATAAGGGGGATTTAGATATAAAGGTTATAGAGTTGACAAAGATTATGTTGTGGAAATGGGATAGAGCATATTATGGCTAAATTTAGAGTGGGGGATGTAAAATAAAGTGGCTAACAGGTTTATCTGGGTATAATTGCTGAAATATTCTTGACTTCGTTTAAGGAGAAGCCATAATACATCACATCACATCACATTTTAGAGAAAGTACAAAGGGAAGTGGGAAGACATGCATTAGATGCAGAGATGTGGACAGCAAAGGAGGCAATTCAAGAAGAAATGGGAAGGTCAAGTTTTTATATGAGAGATGCAAAAAGTAAAATGAAAATGTTTGGTAGGTTGCAGTTTATGGATAGTGGTTATGAGTAAAGGGTAGGTAACAAGATGGGTGAGAAAGGTAATGCGGTATGCAAAAGATTTGGATAAAGAATTTATATACTTGTATAAAAGGTGGGATGATTGTGTTAGAAGGATTGTTGAGTGTTATAGTGGTAAGGAATGGGATAAAAGAATAGAAGCTTTAATAAAAAATAGGGAGTTGGAGAGATGGAGAACTAGTATGGAAGGTAAGAAGAGTTTAAATATATATAAAAGTAAACGGAATATTGGATGCAAGTTAAATTATGATAATAGTAAGGAAAGTAGTTTATTGTTTAAGGCTTGAACGGAATCTTTAGCAACAAGAGAATATACATGTAAATGAAAAACTATGGGTGATTTAGTGTGCAAATTGTATAAAGAAGGTATAGAAAATATTAGGCATCTGTTGATTGAATGTAAATGCTTGAAAGCAGAAAGGTCACAGATAATAAAGTTATGGGAGAATAGGTATGAACAAAGTGACTATACAGAAAGTGAGTTATTAGTTTTTATGCTGGGTTTGCAAAAAGATAAGGGGGGTTTATATATAAAGGCCATAGAGCTGACAAAGATTATGTTGTGGAAATGGGATGGGGCAAAATATGGGAAGACTTAGAGTGGAGAATGGAAAATAAAGTGGCTAACAGGTTTATCTGGGCATAATTGCTGAGATATTCTGACTTCGTTTAAGGAGAAGCCACAATACATCACATCGCATTGAATAGTTTATTGATCCAATGATTATATATTATCAATTCTGTACTAAATTATATTTACATATCTTTTCTACTAAATATATATTTCTACAAGCTGACATTTAAATTTATACATATGTGATGTGATGTACTGCGACTTCTCCTTAAATGAAGGCAGGAATCTCTCAGCAACTATGCCCAAAGAAACCTGTTAGCCAGTTTACCTTTACCTTCCATTCCCCACCCTAAGCTTTTCCATAATATGCTCCATCCCATTTCCACAACATAATCTTTGTCAACTCTATGGCCTTTATATCTAAATCCCCCTTATCTTTTCCTAAATCCAGCACAAAAACTAATTGCCCACTTTCTGTATAATTACTTTGTTCATATTTATTCTCCCATAACTTCATTATTTGTACCCTTTCTGCTTTCAAGCATTTACATTCAATCAAGAGATGCCTAATATTTTCTATATCTTCCTTACACAATTTTCACACTAAATCACCCATATTTTTCCATTTACATGTATGTTCTCTTGTTGCTAAAGATCCCGTTCGAACCTTAAACAGTCAACTACTTTCCTTACTATTATCAAATTAACTTGCACCCAATGTTCCACTTACTTCTATATATATTTAAACTCTTCTTACCCTCCATACTAGTTCTCTATCACTCCAACTCCCTATTCTTTATTAACACATCTATTCTTTTATCGCATTCCTTACCACTATAACACTCAACAATCCTCCTAACACAATCATTCCACCTTTTATACAAGTATACTGATATAAATTCTTTATCCAAATCTTTTGCATACTGCATTACCATTCTCACCCATCTTGTTACCTACCCTTTACTCATAACTCAATTAAACACTATTGTGGCAATTCTTTTACTATCCATAAACTGCAACCTACCAAACATTTTCATTTTACTTTTTGCATCTCTCATATAAAAACTTGACCATCCCATTTCTCCTTGAATTGCCTCTTTTGCTGTCCATACTTCTGCATCTAATGCAAGTCTTCCTACTTCCCTTTGTACTTTCTCTAAATAATCTAAAACTCCTTTACTAACACATAAGGCATCATTACCATATATTAACCCTGCTACTGCAACTCCCTTCCATACAATTCTAGCTACATCATATTTATTATATGAAAACACTGTTAGTTTCTTTACCAAACCCTTTCTTTTCTTTGCTTCATTTACCATTTTTTTCCCCCATTCATCCAAGCAATTTTCCTGATTACTTAAAATGATTCCCAAATACCTATATCTATCCACCACATTTAACTTTATATCCCCCAATAAAAATTCTACATCTTCTCTTCCTCAGTATTAACCATCATTATATTTGATTTTTCTTCACTAAATTTAATCCCCATCTCTTTACCCACCCTTGCACATGTTCTCAGCATAATTTCCATATCTTCATTTCTTTCTGCACACAAAAAGATATCCACAAAAAAAAGACCCAATAAAGTATATACTCTCTTGCCACATATTAACGATATCTCTATCCCTCATCCTAATCTTTCTATTGCTTTCTCCATTTCACTCAAATACAACAAAAACAAAATAGGTGACATAGAGCATCCTTGCTTTAGTCCTACCCCATTTTTAACTGATTCTATATCCCCTAATTGATAAGTATAGTAATTATTTTCATATAATTTCTTAATAATATTTATTAAAGCTTCATCCATTCCCAAATTTACTAAACTTACCCATAATCTATTTCTATTTACTCTATCATATGCCCTCTCTATATCTATAAAACTCATATATAATGATCCACCTGAATTCTTACTCATATCCATAAGTTGTATAACTACAATAAACTATCTCCTATACATCTGTCTGACCTAAAATGTCCTTGCAATTCCACCATTACATTATTTTCTTCCATCCATTTCACAACTCTTCCAGCCACCATATATGAAAAAACTTTATATAAAACTATGTTACCACTATTGGTCTATAATTATTTAACTTTCTATGATCCTTACCCTTTCCTTTAAATAATAATCTTATTCTTGTATTACTCCCACTATCTGGAAAAACTATCTTTTGTGCCACCTTATTAAAACATGATAGTAACTTTACTTTTGCTCTATGCCCTAAATTCATTACCATCTCTGCTGCCCATCCATCTAAACCTCTTGCCTTTCCACTTTTTAATCTCTTCCCTGCCTCATTCAGTTCATTTTTTGTGAACCTAATATTCCCATTACTAAATGCTTTCATGTTTTCTATCACTAAGTTCTTCACATCTAACATCTTTTCTATATCCATTACATATCTATTTAAGATTCTCTTTAATTTTTCTCTAGAACTATACTCTATTCCCTCATCATCTATTATTACTATCTCTCTCTCCCTACATTTCTCCTTTTAATGTAATTCCAAAATTTTTTACTCCCATCTCTTCCACTTTTATTAATATCCTCCAACAATTTACTATTCAACTTCATCCTCTCTCTATAATTATCCATTTTAGCCAATTTCTTCTTTACTATGTACTTTTCCCATTTAGCATTAATATCTTTTTCACTTTTTTTATTCTTAATAGCACACTTATATTCTCTACATGCTTCTTTCTTCTCTTTTACACTTTTACTAATTCTCATTTTTATTATAGGTAAGATAGTGCCACATATGCTAAAGAATGATGCATTACCCTAATAGATGAAAAACATAAAAACTAGTTTGGAGAGATTGAATGAGAAAGTACTAATTAGGAATTATATTGTACAACCTAACATCTATTAATTACTAGAGCTTGCACTAGGTGGCGTTATTATGAAATAATTTTTTGCTACTGTTTTAACACCTTGTATAAGCGTAAAGAAATTTATATGTATTTACCTTCAAATATAAAAATAATAGATAAACTTTTTTTTACATATCCATATATATCTTTTTTTTTTATATATATAAAAAATTAAATAAACTTTTTTATTTCTATTTTGTCATCTTTTATATATAAATTATAAATGACAAAAAAAAGTACTATAAATTTTTTTATTGTATTTTAAACATTTTAAACGTTTTATTATTAATAATAGAATAGTTTTAAGTTGTATTTTTTTTTTAAAAAAAACTATTTATATATTACTTAATGTAATTTTTAATTTAAATTTATATATAACTTTCGTTTTTTTATCCAATGATTATTTACTATTATAATGTATTTTTTAAAACATATATATATATTAATCTTTTCTTCTACTAAATATATGTATTCATACATTATTTTTATCACAAAGATGTTTATTTATATATAGAGAGAGTAAAAAAAAGACGAAATAAAAGTAATACATATACAATTGTAAATATAAAAACAATATATATAAATACATTTGCATGTATCATATTTATATAAAAAATTAAGTACACTCTTTTATTAAAACAGGCAAAACTCTCCATACAGTAGTGCCACTCAGTGCCAGACAGAGAAATCAATGGATGCCAGAAGGCTTGTGCATAAAATCCCCATCTAGTGCCTACTTATCCAATATCTCCAGATTAGTTTCTGGCTTGTGGCCTGCGTCAGTGAGAAGACTTGGACCTGAGAGCACTGCACCTAGATCTTAGGAAACTAGTCTGGGGATATTGGATGAGTAGGCACTAGATGGAAATTTTATGTATAAACCTTCTGGCATCCATTGATTACTCTGGCTGGCACTGAATGGACCTACTGTATGGAGAGTTTTGCCTGTTTTAATAAGTTCTAAACAACAACAAATTATGTTCCACAATTATCAAATTTTTATTTATTTATTGTAGATTAGTGTTTTAAATATTTTATTTATTATAAATAAAATAGTTTTAAATGGTATTTTTTTTATTTTAAAAAAACTATTTATATATTACTTAATATAATTTTTAATTTGAATTTATCTAACTTATTTATTTATGTTTTCTTAAAATAATGTTGTTTTTTTTTTACTTTTTTTTATAAAAGCACTTTTTTATGTTAATTTAAAAAAAATTCCAATAAATTATAATTTATTCCTTGACTAATTTAATTTGTAAATTATTAATATAAAAATTAATATAACTGGTTATAATTTTATATACACTCATATATATATATAACATGAAAGTGTCAAAAGTATTCTCAGTATAATAAATATTAAATTTTATATTCAAATTCAGTATGAGTATTTTTTCACATTAATATATATCTCCACTAATACATCATAACAGGATGCAGATTTGACAAATGGATGGGTTTTTTTTTTATTGAAGGAAAAAAAAGAATGTATTCAAAATTAGATAAGGGTTAAAGATATGCATACCCACCCACACATGTATATATTAAATTTCATGTATAACTCTTATCTACTTTTTCTTTCCCCCTCTATATTTTGCTTCTTTTTATATTTCAATATAAACTTCACTAATACTCCTTTAACACTTTAAGCAAATAATCTTTATTTATTTATAACTGTTTCAACTGTCCTAGCAGTCTTCTTCAGATCTACAAAAAAAATTATACAAATATTACATCAAGAATTTTGGTTATGTTGATGTAATATTTGCATAATTTTTTATTGTAGATCTGAAGAAGACCTCTAGGACAGTCGAAACTGTTATAAATAAATAACGATTATTTGCTTAAAGTGTTAAAGAAGTGTTAATGAAGTTTATATTGATATATTAAATTTACCATTCTATAAGATAACCAAATAATAGTTTATTAATCAAAGACTATTAATTCTTCTCTTTGTTCTTATAACTTATAATTCACTTTTCTGAATCATTACTTAAGATTATGAATGCCTTTTATATATGTATATAGAAGGTAGAAAGTAATATATGGGCCCTCGCATACAATTTTGGATTAATTACTTATAAATATTCATTTGTTTTATAAATCTGTTATTTAATAATTCTCCATCAGGAAGTAGCTCATCAGTATGAAGTCATCAATTTCATACTTAGTCATCATTGCAGAAGTGTAAAAAAACAGTATGCAATACAATGTATGTGGGTATATCATAAATAATTCCTGTAGTTTATAATGGTATATTAAGTATGGGGGTATAACTTATTAACCATTGCTTTCTTTGCCATGCCACTCCAGCATTTGAAAAATCAAAACATTCAATTTACATATATTAACTCTCTACTGAAGGTTTTGCTACCTTTTTTTATTTGAGTATTAAAATTCACACACATATAAATATTCTAATATTTTTAATTTTTTAAAAAAGATATTAGGAAAATTGAAAAGGCAGGAAATTCAAAGCCTGTCAACCCCACACTGATGAGCATTATGTGTCAATCTTTGCAATATTACTTCGAGAAAATACTACGAATGACTAAAAACTTGATTTTTGGGAAAGTTTATGATTATTGCACAATAGTTGTGTGATGATTACTAGGCACCAAGAATTTACATTATTACATCTTTATTTTCTACAGAAATGTTTTATTTTTAAATATAAAAAGTTATATTTTTCTGAGTAATGTTAACAAGGAAATTATGGTGGAATCTAATATGATGTATTTAGAATATGTAACTCACAATCTGTTAAAAATACAGCAATATCATAAAAATTATTAAAAAAATTAAATTTTTAAACCATAAGTTGACAGACTTACTAGATATTGATATTAATTCATTCACATTTTTAAAAAAAAAGTCAAATAAAAAAGATCTTGTTAATTTTCTGAAATCAATCTATTCCTCCCAACAGTAGAATAATAAAATGGTGCTTTGTTTTGATTAAAATCTAATTTTTAAAATAATTGCAAAAGTTAAATTTGATTTTTTAGAATTTATTTAATTTGTAAACAAAAATATCTATCAGATGAAGTCAAATTTATATTCTGATATATAATAATGGTTTAATATTAAAATGAACACTGAAAGTTTACTGCAAGTGAAAAGAAAGAAAACTGTCAAAATGCTAGTGCACTGCAAAAAGTTTAATAAACACATTTTTTAGATTAAATCAATAGGTAGATTGAGATATATACAATTTTAATTAAAATATTTATATCAAAATGCATTATTTTGATACAAAACTATTTTTAATTATAAAAATAAAACTACAATATTAATTACATTTTTAAATATTAATTTATAACAAAAGTGGTCAAATAATCATATGCCAGATTTATATGTACATATTTGTATGTACATGTCAATGCAAATTGATCCAGTTTAATGAAGTATTATATTTTGTGTTTCCATCTTTATGAAAATCATTAAAATACTTAAAACAAATTACTAATAGTCACTTCTTATTTTTTAAGAAAACACCTTCTCTAAACTTATGTCACAAGATCTAATTCTGCAGAATGATGGAAGGAGTCATATATTCACACAAAAACACATTAATAATGACCCCTAAGTATAATTATATCTTACTCCCTTTCACAGTGTGTAAAAAATTCTTAAAACAATAAAAATGTTCTAATTTAAAAACTAATATGTAAAATTTATAAATAAATTTAAAATATTTAAATTGTTTATTTTTTTATTTATGCTGATTGAAATAAATCAAGATACTGCCAAATCTCTAGTGCTCATTAAATACTTAACCAACAGCCAATCAGATGTCAGGGATAGCTGTCCAAATGACATCCAAACTCAAACACACAACAAAGATTTTACGAGAAAAGGGCAGAAAATCTTCATTGTGTGTTTCAGTTTGGATTTCATTTGGATAGCTATCCCTGACATCTGATTGGCTGTCAATTAAGTATTTAATGAGCACTAGAGATTTGGCAGTATCTTGATTTATTTCAATTTTTAACTATCTGTGCTTTGCAAATTAAAATATTATTTATGCTGATTATATTTTTTTAGGTTTACTGATTTTTTTATAATTGTTAGTTTTACTGAGCATATTATTAAAAAATGCTAAATTAGTTTTATGGATCATTTCTTATTTTTTTAGTAATGCATTATTAAGTTATTGGAAAAATTGTATCTTTAAAATATGTAAAAAAAAATAACTATGATCATTTAAAATGTTTCATTATTTTTATTAAAGCTTTTTTACTTTTTAGATATTAACAGAAAGATCAAGTTTCAAATGCTACATATTTAATTGGCTGAAAAATCAAGAGTTGTGATTGGTTAATTTATAAGAATTTTTTATAAATGAAAAGAAAGATATATGAAAAATACTATCCACACAAATCCAGTAACTTTGAAACAGACTCTTACTTTTAAAACCTTTGTTTTTAATACTTGCTTAATTATACCATTTAATTAATAGACCCAGAAAGAGACCATGTGGGAGATGGATGGATGAAATAAGAAAGTGTGCATGGGTGATGTGGAGAAGAGAAGCTAAAGATCAGAGAAGATGGTTTGAATTTGGAGAGACTTTCATCCTGCAGTGGATTGATAATGTTTGATGATGATGATGACTAATAATATTTGGAATGTACTACTAACATAACAAGACCCATCATGGAATTTTACATTCATGAAAGGGGCCTATCATTATTTTGTTCTATAAAAAGTATAGCTATAAAGTTTTTTTAAGCTGTTAAATTATATCATGCTATGACCAGTGAGTAAAGTACAATTTCTCTGACCATCTCTGAGGAATGTGAGTATGGAGTTTCCTGGTACTATAAAATGTGATGTCTCTGAAGTCCTTGCCTACAATTGATGATTAAAGTTGCTGACATACTATGCCATCACCGTCAAGAGGAAGCCCCCATTATATAAAGTCATGGAGCAACCCTCCAGCCAATATCCAAGAGCACTACCCCCTAGGACCAATGAACTATACCAGGAAATACAGCATATGATTTTATCATCTACCAAAATCATTCAAAGGTCTATTAAAATAGTGAGTTTATTTTTAATGTTCTAAAATCTCAATTTGTCTTAGACAATTCTAACATCTTTAATATTCCAGATTCTTTACTTGGGCTAATTATTTTATTAATCATCTTTAAAATATGTTTTCTTATAATATTATTTAAATTATTCTTACTGTATTATTATAATAGGTTTTCTTATTGTAATATATATGCTTACTTAATTTGTTATTTAAAGAGAGATCGAATATTGTAATATATTCTATCTTTAAACATCACATGATCACCATTTCTGATGCTAGTACATAACTGTTATTAAAACAGGCAAACCTCTCCATGCAGTAGTGCCACCTAGTGCCAACCAGAATAATCAATGGATGCCAGAAGGCGTGTGCATAAAATCCCCATCTAGTGCCTATTCATCCAATATCACCAGACTAGTTTCTGGCTTGTGACGAAGGCCACAAGCCAGAAACTAGTTTGGGGATATTGGATGAATAGGCACTAGATGGGGATTTTATGCACAAGCCTTCTGGCATCCATTAATTATGAAGTCTTGAACTTAGTGGCATTACTGGATAGAAAGTTTGCTACTGTTATTAAAGTTTTAACCAATATATAACAAATAATAGTATTGCTATTTAACTCCTTAAATGTTTATTATTATTAATATTTGCACTTAATATTAAACTTTGCAATAGCTTATGATATTTTAAAGATGTAGAATAGATATATAACAAGGGAATAAAAGGTGTTTTGTTGAATTGTTACTTCATAACTTCTTTTAATCTGGTAAAACAAATGTGGTAACACTCCTAACTCTTCAGTGTCAGACTAATTAATATCCAATCTGGATAAAATTTTGGAACATTCATAATTTGTAACCCATGAAATTAAATAAATAAAAGGTATTCTGAAGATCAAAGGTAAAGAAAATTAATAAAAGAAGTTCAGATAAGGGCAGAATGTTTACACTGAAAACATAAGTAAAAACAAAAGAATATCACACACTTGAAAATTTCCTATAAAATAAATTGGGCAATGAACCACATCTAAATGTTTGTATTTTTATATTGGACTATTGAATGTCTTTAGAAAATTTAACTTTATTTAAATATTCCAAATACATTCAACTGTTAGTAATAGCACAGCAAACAGGTTAACAGTTAAATATATTTGGAATATTTAAATAAAATTAATTTTTTCTAAAGACATTCAATACACATATTAGATGATGAAAATAGTCCAATATAAAAATACAACTAGAACACCATCATCACAAACCTTCAGGAAAACACTTCTAAATGCTAACAGACATTGGCCATATTATGTGCAATCCATGAAATCACTGTAATCTCTAGCATGACATGATTTTCAGTTAATTCATGAACACATGACTTCTAGTAAAACAAAAATTTCACCAATGTCACTAATCATTCAAATTTACAGAAGATATTCGAATGGTTTATTATTTTGAAATTCACAAGAGGTTTCAATTATATTGCTAACCATGGGCTTTGAGTTCCAGAATGTCACTCTTCCACTGCATTAGACCATGCAAGGCATCCAGTTAATTAGTAATTATTATGTAATTATTCGATCAGAAATATAACTATATATTTTTTACTGTTTGAGTTTCTGAAAAGAATTCAATAGTCCTTACATATCCATGCATTCACCTGCCATTGTTTGAAAAAAGTTTTAAATATAATGAATCATAAATTTGTAGTCAAAAATTTCTCACATGTTCAACAGTTTGAGTGTCATAATGAATTAGTTCTCAGTCAGTCATTATCTGACCTTGTGCTTTAACTCATTCCTTTTGTTTCTCTAGCTCTTTCCAGATGTATACTATCTTTTTCATAAGTGCATTGTTATATCTTTTTATTAATGATTTTGATGTCTAAATGTGTACATTTTAAATATTAAATTATAGCATGAGAGTTAGTATATGCTAAACATCTATATAATCTAGACCTTACTGCTATCCATAGGTTTAGGTATCCACAGGAATACTTAAAATCAAAGGTTAGTAAAGAAGGTGAATAACTGTGCAGTGAAAATAAGTTATGCCAATGAATGATGAATTAGCTAGTCTATAAAATCACTGGTTCTATCATAATGATAAAGACATAGAGATTAGTTTCCAGTAGAAACTATATCATTAAAAAAATAAATCAAAGTTTATATAGTTTCTAAAAAATAGTAAGCTGATATTATTAAGAGGACTTGCTAAAATGTCTAAAAATCAACTCAACATTATTTACACCTTATTCTAAAACTCAAATATCATACTCTTATAATAAAATGGCTTTATTATTCTGAAGTTCATAGGAAATTTGGGTGCTAGATGTGTCAAAACTGGAATTCATCTGAGGACTATATACTCCAAATTTTGATACTCTATGCTAAAAAATTGAGTGTCAGAAGTTGCAGGACTGGAATTCACATGAGGACATACTCCACATTCTGACACTTAAAAAATTTGAGTGCCAGAAATGTCAGAACTGGAATTCGCCTGAAGACCCTATACTCCAGATTTTAACACTCTATCACTATCCCAACTATGTGGAACTAATTGAATGACTTTATTGCTCAGGAACTCATACAAAATTAGAGTACTAGAAATTTAAAAACTGGAAGTAATCTGAAAATCATATGCTCCAGAGTCTAATACTGAAACAAAAAGATTTACACATTTACATATACAATGTAAAAATGTGTTGAAATCATATTTAAAAACCCAAATATAAAACATGATTCCATCTTGCACATTAATGCTCTTCAGAAGCAAGCATAAATTATTTCACTCTGTGTCAGTCTCAAGATTTTAAGGTTTATAGATCAGTATCCGTCACTTCTAATACTTGAACTTCATATGAACTCCCAAGTAATAAGCCAGTCACTTAATTATTTACTGTTGCCATCTATTGACAGCTTGAAAAATCAATAGATATGAGATAGTAAGATTATTATATCTATATTCAATGCTATTCTATCCATATCGCTAGAGTAGTTATTAGATTATGGTGCTCATTTGGAACTGGATCTAGGGCACCTGAATCGTTTGGTGCAAAATAATCTAGTTGAATCGAGGTTCAAACTCAGTAAACCATATATAGCACTAGTAAGCAATCAAGTGTTATTTATTGGTCAGTACATTATAAATACATTAAAGCATTTAATGTCAACAAATCCAGTAAAACGACTTTCACTATATTAATCATGTTTCTGATACTGTTTTTAATATACCACTGCCGTAAATAATTTCCCGATACATTCATCAGTAAATAATAACAGTAAAAGTTTGTTTATCAAAATCTTATATGAATAGAACTTCTGAATTTTTTTGTTAAATTCCAAAATCCAACTGTTTTATTGATTTACTTTTTTTTTTTAGAAAGAGAATTTTGATACCTGGTGAGATGTACATCAAGGTAATTTTGACGCATATCATTAATATAGGAAAATAAACAAGAACTTTCTCGAAGAAATGAAAATAATTTTTTAAAAAAACAACACCTTTTTATCCATAGTTTAAAAAAATAACTCTCGATTATCTATATTTCTAAAAAATACGATTATATAACATATCAATAACTGGTAAGTAGATTTGTTGATTCGAAAGTTTACCGAATTTTGGCAACTTGTCCTTTATTAATAATAATATTCCATGTGTGGTTTACTTCACGAGTAAAGTAAAGACTTCGTTCGTCAGGATTCCCATATTGTGGGCATCTCATCATTTCAGGTACACAAACAAACTATCTGCAAATTCATTTATTCTTCTTTACTAAACCATTTATTACAATTATAAATTTATTTAAACACACATTGATTACGTAAATAATATTTACTAAGGCTGTAACCTCAAGAGTATGCGCATATAATGTGATAGTAGGGACCTCTACAGATCTTAACCACAAGCCCCTCTTTTCTTCCAAAATGTAAGCTTGTGGTTAAGACCCGTAGAGGTCCCTACTATCGCATTTTTGCACACACATTTCTTACAAGGTAAATAATAAAATAATCAAATAGCTTTATTGCTTAAGAGTTGTAAGAAGTTTGAGCATTGGAAGATTCAGAACTGACCTTAAATGCTCTAGAGTCTATAAAACAAGAAATCCTATTAACCGAATTGAACATTTTATCCCTCCAAAATTACTATATATCATAACAAAATCATCTACTTTCTATTATCTAATTATTTTCTTAATCCTTATTTACCACCTCTCCCCCTTCCTATCCCATTATAATAAAAACTGTCTTATTAGTTTCATTATCTTAGCTTCATATTTCTCAATTTAATTATAAAGGTTTAAACAAAAAAAAAATCATCAAGTCTCTTTCACTTACATTCCTTTTATTTTTACATTTCTCTAATCCTTCATACATTTTATTTCATCATATTTCAATATTCACACTCCAAAAAATAAATGTTGAATACCTTTCCCTCCCATTTCCCTTACTTTGTCTTCTTTCCCAGGTATCTAAAGTGCTACACAGTGACACATTTTATAGTATTGCCATACATCATGACATACTCTTATAATTTTTTTTATAATTCCAAATTTTTTTTTATTGTCCTAGGTGGTTTACTGCAATAGTCAATTCGGGAGCTGAAGGTTCATGGCTTGCACCCAGTTCGGTGACTCCTGGTGCTCTCAGAGGCCATATGACATTTGAGCTTCCTTAAGAGTTCCACTTTTCTTAGTGACATAAAACAATAGCCCGAATTCTTATTACCATTCTCATGAATGAATGCATGAACAAAAGCTTTGAATTATAATCATGAATAGGGACATGATTTGGCATGTATGAGAACACAATTTTCTTGCAAAGTAATGCTACACCTCAGTCAAACTAGATATAGTTCTTTACAGGAGAAATCTTCACTATGCAATATGGATACTGATCTGATGATTTACAATTTCTTATTGCAAAATATTCTCAAATGGGGCATAATGTCACTGCTTTTGTTTTATAAATATAATGTAATAGCAGTGCATTTTTCACTATTCATAGACCCCATATGCCTAATATAGTTACATAGAAAAAATAATAGTTATTTTATTTATATATACCAACTCTTTAAACAAAAGTTATGAGTATACAAAGTCACATAAAACATAAGTGTTGTATGCATATATATTTATGTTAGCTGCTAACGGCACACCCATCGGCTATGATATATTATCTGAGTTTGAATTCAGGTTGAGTAAATTTGATATTTTAGCAGACATGCAATTTTTTTTTCAGATAGCTGTCCTTTAACCGATCCAGAAAACTATCTGATATTGATCAGAAAATGGATATTTAACTATTTTATCTAAATGGAAAACAAAGATAGGAAAACATCTTAAACATTCACCATCAAGAAACTAGCAAGCTTGCTGAATCCTGACTTCTCCAGTATTCCATTATGAGTTATTTGGGAGGTCTTTAACTTGCAATGAATTATTTGTAAGCCTCTTCTGTCCAACCACATTGTCAATTGCTACTAGTCAAAGTAATTATAATAGAAGTAAAAATAACTTCATGGCATTTAATAGATTATAAGCTGTACACTTAAACTATGAGAAAGATAATCATGTATGTAGGGATTTTTGTGTGCATGTATGTTAATATCTTAATTCAAAACAAATTACAACTCACACTTAATTCATAACAAATTACCAGTCACACATACACACCTCTATTGACACACTGTTTTTCATTTTCATTACTGTTTTACTTTAAAAACAAAAAGGAATTATTGCACTATTTTTATATATCATTTTCCTTACTAAAGTTGTAGGTGTAAAATTTCATTAAAACATTATCATCATCATCATTTCCAACTATTATAAGCCATTGTAGAATAAAGATCTCCCCAAATTTAATCCAGTCTCTCTTCTACACATCACCCTAGCACATTTCCTTACTTTATCCACTAATCTCATATTGATATTTTTCTAGGTCCTTTAAATCCCTTGGACTCCAGTTTCAGACTTCAACTATCCATCCACTATCATCTCTTCTAGCAATATGGGTATCCCAACTCGACTCAAATGTTTCAATGATGACAGAAACATCTGCTTGTACTATCATCCATATATTTCATTTTTGAACTGTTATCCCTTCTAATACAAATCTCTGTATTTCGTTGAATGATTTGAAGTCTCTTTGTTTCTCTTCTATTAAATGTCTAAGTTTCCAATCCATAAGTAAGAACTGGTAGAACACCTTTATTTAAAACCTTCCTTTTAAAACATATAGACATATTTTTTTTTAATATTAAATTATTTATGCAAAAGCACTCCATACAAGTTTAATTCTGTGATGGATTTCATTCATTATGTTTCATCTATATTAATAATCTGATCAAGATATTTGTAGCTGTTAATTTCTTCTAACATCATTATCAGTCATAATTTTCATCTTTTGAGAAAATCAACTGAACATTGCTTTAGTATTTTTAGCATTTATCTTTAGTCCTACTTTCTTATTTTCATCTAATATATCTTGCAATATTTCCTAAAGCTATGAAGCTTTATTTGCAAAAAGAATTACATCATATGCAAAAACTAGATGATATAATCTTCATTTAACTTTACTCCCTTAGCTTCTCATTTTAATTCACAAGATACTTTTTTCAGAACTGCTGTAAAAAGTTTTAAAAATATGGAGTCACTCATGGTACATCGTTCTCTTCTAATATCACTATGTAATCTAATAATGTATATTGATAAATATTCTTCAGAATATAATAATATCCTGAATGTATATCTTGACGATCCAATGCTTTAACTATTGAAAAAATGCTTATAGAATCAAATGTGTTCTTATAATATACAAATCCAAAGTATAAAGGCAACTCATATTCATTGGTCCTTTCTATGACATCTCTCAATACTTGGATGTGATCCATTGGGCTAAATCTCTTTTAAAATCCTTTGGTGTTTCACTTCAGACAATTTTACCTAGATATTGTAGTTCACCCTGATATACTTAAGCTCAAAAAAAAAATAAAGAAAATTACACTTTAAAAATTTAACTGGAGTTTTTTAAAATTCAACTGCTACAAATAAAAATAAACTTCCAACTGATTGAGTACCTTAAGCAGGTGATATTCTCCCTTATTTAGAGTAGTAATCATGTGCAAGAATTTTACAAGACTTTTAATTAACCTTTTACCCTATAACCTCTTCCCTGATTAGTTTTAATCCCTGATCTATTGTAATTAGGAAAGGTTGTCAGATAAAATCTACATAATTAGTATTCAAAATTTAAAATAAATCAACTTTTTCTCTAGACAATAAAAAAAATTAATTAAAAACTTCCTGGTATAAATAAAATATTATACAACTGAAATTTACATTGTTTAAATGAAACAAATATTACATATAATATTTAATATATTTACTTTTAAATAATATTATATTTATTTACCATTGTTTAAATCTAGACAAGTTTTTCAGAACTATATTCAAGAATATTTTAAAAATGAATAATGTTTAAAATAAATGTAATATTTGTTTATTCATTTCAATATTTTAAAAATCCTATTTTTAATTATTAGCTTTATTGAATAATTATAAGTGAATGATTTTAAAATATTTAATTATACTATTATGTTTTAACATTCAAATAAAAAAATTAAAATATCTTGAATTTATGTTACCAGCAAACCAAAATATAGGGTTTGAACCTGGTTTCTCAATCTTAAAAATAATACAAGCTTTTTGAAACATTTTAACAATTAAATTAGGAATAAGTTAATGTTATTAACTTAAAAATTTATTACCTACATTACCAACTATTTAAAAATTTAAAGATTTTAGCAAACACTCATTTAAACCTAAATTTATTGTAATTTAAGCTGTGTAAATTTTATTTTACAGCTGTACAACCTATAAAATGCTGATGTAGTAACTTTTATATGTAAAAATTATGGCATTATACAGCACTAACACAAATCTATTAATGACAGAATTAAACTATATAGATTTTTTTTTTTTTAGATGTCTTGGCACAAAATTTGATTTGGCATTTAGCTTCTTACAAAGCTAAAAGTCACAATATATATATATATGATGCATTTTAGGTTTTGAAATGTCATTCTATCAGTCAATAAATATCATTCAAAATGCTAAAATTTCATTATAATTATGCCATATTATATCAAGCCCTGCAGGATTTAATGTAAATGGTAAAGTGATGGCTTCTGGCACTAAAGTGCCCCCCCCCCCGAATTATAGATCATTTTTGGTATTTGAATATTTTATGATTTGAATGAAACACAATTCAATTATCCACAATAAACCATCATTAATTTTAATGCAATACAAATACCATAGTTATCATATTATAAGTTATTCATACATTTCCTTTGATTAATTTTGCAGACAGATAGAAAAGATGATCTCCTGCATATTATTTATAATTCAATGTTCTTAAAGCATTATATTTCTTATAATTAAAAATAAGCATACAATTATAATATCATATAGTTTTAAATATCTAACAATATTTTATTTACATTATATGAGTTTTAAAAAAGTATGTTTAAATATTGCTTTTTTAAAAAATTTATTTTAGTCACATCTAATATTGATAGATGTCAGGCACTGAATAGTTAATATTTTTTGAACAGGAAGTGCATGGTTTTTTCTCCATATTGTCATCAAAAGCATGACTGCCATCTTCATTCTATTCCTTATCTAAGAGTAACTAGATACTCGATTAGTAACAAATTTTAGCTAGTCAACTTTGTTGCTATGATATAGCTATCTGAAAAAAAATTAATTTTGGTTTGGAACCAGAAGAATTAAAAAATTTAGCTAGTTCAGGTTTGAATTCAGGTAATGAATGAGTATTGGAGAAGGATGAACTAACCACTATATGATGAAAAGCTCATGATACTATATATATATACAAACACATAATAAAGGTGATTTTGCTCAAAGCTATATAAATAATAAATGTATATCACATAAAAGTAACCTATACTCATGTACACCAAGAATCCTCAATCTGTTGACAAGGCAATATTTATAATCCATCTTTTACTTATAAAGGCTGTTTTTTTTTCATGTGTCATACCATTGGCCAAGAAGCAAACTCCCTAACCCGGGACAACTTCCGAAAGGCAGCTGTGCTGACCACTCGACTACCAATGCTTGACTTATAAAGGCTGTTTTGACAGATGATTAATATTTATAAGAATGGTCTGCTTTTAGGCAATTTATATGCACATATGTGTATTAAAATGCTAGAAATAATCAAATGGTTTGTGGTTATATGGTTTAAAACACAGGTAAAAAAGTTGAACTGTGATGTCTGAAATCTTAATTCTTGAGTCCATAAATCTTTCATGCATTAAACTATGCAGGACATAATTCCAGCTAATGTGAGATTATTATTAAATTAAACATAGATTTAAATGAGGTTGCGGTTGTTAAAAAGTAGACATAATCTTCAGGTGACATTGTAATATTTCCATCTTGTAACATTGTTAATTACTACATTTTCTAAAGTACCTGTAGTTTAATTCTTGCTATAAATTTTATTATGATTTTTCAGAGCATTTATACATTGAATAAATGATATTGTACAGTTATTTGCAAATTATGTCAACATGCTATGTATAGTAAAAAGGAAAGCAACTAATAAATACCAGAATAAGTCATAGGGATTTCCAAAAATATTTTAAAAAGACAAAAGCAGGCATTACCCCCCCCCCCCAAAGCGTCTGTGATCTTTAATCTATCTTTTATCTAAGAGTAACTGGATAACCATTTATTGACCAACTTTGAATAGTTAGCTTAGTTACTGAAATTAATTATCTGAAATAAAAATCCTACTCCAGTTTGGACTCTGAAAAATTTCCACGATTTAGACAGCTTTAGATCCAGATTATGTGCATAGCAGGATAATTTTTAGACTACTACACCATGAAAAGCTTCATAATGAAATATATACTACTAGTATTTATTATATTTAGTGAGATCCCAACATATTAAGTTTTAATTAAAATAAATTGTGATCATACACGTGTGATTTATTGCAAGTAAAAAGATGAAACAGTAGTTTTAAATAAGTAGCTCGTTGCTAGGCAAAGACATTGCTAACAGCCAATCACAGAGAAACAGTAAAAAAAAAGCAGTAGGGATCAGATTAACCAATTGCCACAAGACGAGGATTTGAACAGTTTTACCCACTATTTAATTAAGATAATCAAAAACTCATTTGCTGATCAATGTTAGACGGTCAGCTGGATTTGCTATCTGAGAAGAATAGCATACGCCTTTGGGAAAGTTTATCCGGTTGAGGTTCGAACCACAGGTCATAGACATGACAAGCAAATGTGTTATTTCTGCACCCTGATACCAAATGATGCGAATACTAAAGAGTAGTCAAGTCAATACCATTTAGAATATTAAATTATAGTAGCGACCATTAGTCACACTATTTTATTAACATTCCATTTTATTTATCCAAAATTCCTTTTTTAATGCATTGTTACATTTTCTAGTATACTTCCGTTTTCTAATAATACTTATTTGATTAAAAACATAAAAACGCTTTAAAGTCAAAAGAAACAGAAGCACTTGACAAAGAATGAAATCAGAAGAAAAATATTTTATTAGACTTATTAAGCAGGAGAAAAAAAGAAAGCATTTATTGCCATACGGGCATAATGGAAATTTTAAGGATTTAATCAACTGTGAAAAGAGTCATAAAATTGACAGAAAATAATTAGCAGGATAATTACGGCATAAAATCATCAAGTCATTTCTTTTTAAAGAAACGTAGCAGTAAAAACATTAATTTATTAAAAATCTGTTTAATGCAGCTATTTAATATTTATATATAATACATTAAAAAAAAAGCCATTAAAGGAAATGGTAAATGATCAAAAATATATGCGCTGTATGGTATTAGCTGCAGTAATAGAATGTCAATTATAGCATTTCGGTACTAGAATCTTCTATGAACTCTCGAGCAATAAGTCATTCAATTACTTTGATTTTTAATCCAAATATATATATATCTTAAGTAAAATATACAACAACGTTAAACAGACCAATACAGGGTAATCGCTTTTCCAACGTAATATCTCAAAGTGAAATACAAAAATTACTACTCAGGCCTGCTGGGTATAAAGATGTGCCTGCCTTCCCATGTTTATGTCACAGTCTAATTAAAAAGAGCAACCAATGTTTGATAATAATTAGCTTGACTTCAAATGGTCCATTTTAAAAAAACTTCTAAGCTTGTTTTGGATCTATAAAAAGTTTTGAATTTTATCTAGCCTGAGTTGAAACCATGATGAGGAAGTAGTAGGTAGATGAATGGCTACTATAGCATGAAACTCTTTAATATATATGTCACACTATTCAAAGTAATAATATAATATTACTACACAGTATATTTAGATCAGTACTATTTATTATATGACTGCAAAATCGAGAAGAAAAGCGATTGCTAGCAGATTCCATGCTGGAGGAACTTGGAGTAGTCAGAGATGCAGTTTTTGCAGGATTTTCTGTTGTGATCTATAGCCCATGAGCATGCAGCCACTGTTTGCAGTATCTGAAGTTTAGATAGTAAAAAAGTTAAATTTGAGATGAAAATTGAATACAGCTAAATTGTCTGTCAAAATTAACCAAAATGTTTTTATAAAGCAAATTATATCTGTGAAGTTGGTTCATAGACAGGCAAACAAAATCTAATTGTGAAATATTCCAATGATATATGTATATATATTAAGGTATTATGCATACTTTCAGAAGCACAAACAAATGAAGCTGTGACAGAAACACTTCCCTAAAATAAACATAGTTTCAGGGGAAATTGAAAGTTATAATTGACTATTTGTTAGTCTGCTTTCAGAACAGGTTATATTTTCTTGTTTAATGAGGTTTATTTAAACTTCCTTAAATTAATAATCTCAATCTCTTTAATCAAATTTCATTCTTAAGTGGCTATGTATAATATATAAGATTATAAATAAAGGTGGATATCCACCTTTATTGTAAAAGGCGGTTGCCTTGACAACAGACTAAGATTATTAATTGTTTAAGTACTGATTACCTTCATCTATTTACATTTGCAACCCTATCTATCGAACATTATCAGCTATATTGCTTGTATATGGAGAGTTTGAGGTATCATTATAAGACTCTGTAATATTTAATAAAATAATATTGTATAAGATGGAATGGATGACTAAAGTGAGCTTGAAAGTCTGGGTTCAAACCCTTTCTAATAATCTATAGTACATTTTGGCTTAGTGATACTTATTATATGACCTACTGACCACTACAATCCTCGCTACAGTCATTTGAGTAGCTTTTAAAATTTTAATTATTAAAACAATAGCCTTAAGCAACTTTGATTACAAATTATTTTCAAAAACCAAATCAAAAATTTGGATATATTAAAGCGAGACATTAGTATATACAAATAAAACATGCCCATATTATTATCATCATGCAAACATGTAATTCATTTAGATTTCTTTCACATCCTCATTTATAACAAAATGAACTATTGGAATAATTTTTATTTGATTAAAAGCTTATTTACAGATAATTTAAATATTTTCTTCAATAATCTGAGAAATAACAAATTTGGTCAAAAGATTAACGCTTGGATGATTAATCTGTGCACTCAAAAAGACAGAAATTCACCAGATATCATTAGATTCTCAATGTTGATTTTGGATGCTTTTCAAACTCGCAAAAAAAAAAAGTTTGTTAGTCAAAAATATGCTGTTAGGTTTTTTAAATCTGAACTAATAAAGTGACATCTCGGTCATAACAATTAGTTCTCATAGAAATAATGTTGCAGAGGATTGATATTTATATATTCTAATTTTTCACAGTACATAACTATTAATCATAAATTAAAAGCTATAATGTGTTCGCTCTCTCTGTGTAGCTTTCCGTTATTTTATCAGAATATTCATTTCCAATTAATTTCAGCACCGATTATTAGAAAGAAGAATATTTTTTTGTGTTATCTTTTAAACTAAATTCTCTTTTTTAGAGTTAAGTCTAATTCTAATTGTCGTTTTTTAAAAAAAAATTATATGGGAAGTGAAATCATCCAAAATTAAAGATTTGTCACTTTTTGCATAAATTACATGCACAAGGTCCTGGCCAGTACTATCCCATTTTTAGTGAACTTTTATAGGAAACATCACATTTTTATTCCCTTTTTTAAGCACATACTTTTATAAATTTGAAAAATTAAATTTTCATTGTTCATTGTGAAATAAAGCAATAACTTTAAGTTACTATATATATAAAATACTTTTTCTTCTCTCATGTGTCATAGCATCAGCCGGGAAGCGAACCCACTAACCTGGGACAACTGCTTGTAAAGCAACTGTTGCTGACCTCTTGACCACCAATGCTTGACATGAAATACTTTTTATATGAATATACTTCAAAATTACAAATTTTACAGTCCACATTTAATATTTTTTATAATAAAAACTTTGAAGAGTTTAAATTATCACTAATATTGTATATATTTCAATAGAAAACTCTCTATACAGTAGTGCCACCCAGTGCAAGCCTTAGTAATCAATGAATGTGAGAAGATTTGTCCAGAAAATTTTTATCTGGTGACTATTCATCCAATTTCCACAGACTACTTTATAGATTGTGGCTTACCATCAGTAAGGAAAAACACTGTACCTAGACCTTAGGATCTAATGCAATCATTCACCAGCCAGCTTTTACCTATTTGATTAGAATTATTCTACGCGAATAAAGCGTGATAAACAGAGCACAAAAACATTAATTATAAACAACAATTAGCCAAGCACTTTTGGTACTGTATACCAGAATCATGGCAACATACTGGAACTGAAAAGTGCTTGGCTAATTGTTGTTTATAATTAATGTTTTTGTGCTCTGTTTATCACTCTTTATTCATGTAGAATAATTTTCATTATCTGACAGAGTTTTATATTATTTATCTATTTGATTAGCTATAAAGCTCGAAGACTAAGATGAGAATGCAATACTGTTTTCAATCCAAAAATTGTTCATATGTTGTAACGGTCAGAAAACGTGTGACTCGTAAACATAGTGCAGAATTCGACCACCATACAGAACAGCAGCACCATTGAGTAGCGAAGCCACCCGTGGTACTGAGTTCGAACACAGTTTATCGGTTCCACAATACAATCCACGAAACAACGCATCTGATGCGACATTAGTAAATATTTCCTTAGGCACGGTGGTCAGGGATATGCAAGAGACTCATGATTTTATTCTCGAGTTAGCCAATAACCAAACTAATATTAATTAAACATTCATATTTACATAATCGAGGAAATATTATATAGAATGGGTATCGAATAAATGAAACGTAACTGCAGACGTATAGTTTAAAATTATTTATTAATACATTTTAATAAAATCATTTACTAATAAGATTTTAGGGATTCAAAGCTTCAGTAGCGGAATTTGCGACATGAATATATTTTAAAGAACACATTTATTTATTTAGACATTATTTTATATTGAGGATTTCAGTAGCGGTATTTCCGATACTGTAATGTTTACAAAAGGAATACATTTATTTGAAGGCGTAATCTAGCTACCTAAAACTCTCGAGTGAGTATTTCTAATGCATGCATGGAGGGATTTATACCTTTGCAATGCAAGAGTCTAAAGTATGGGTTATAAGAGTAACGGCAGACATAGATTTATTTAATTAAAATATTTATTTATAACTAAGGGCAAACATTTATTTGAGAGTGAATTACGAAGATAATGCAGAGGCGGAGTGATATATAGAATAATAGAATTGAGCAAAGGAACACGTGGTACGCTTTAAAAAGGCGATATGGAATGGCAGTATATCGAAACTGCAATGCCGCGAATGGGTTTATAAGAATATCAGACTGGTCTCTGCCTCGGTCCGATGAAGTAAGGTGTCACATAAGCATAACCAGGGACAAGCGGTACATGGCGCGATTTGCCGGATGGCTGCATGACATTGTCAAATCCTACGGGAGCACCCATTATGCCCGCTTGTGTAGGACGACTGGGGTTAATTTCAACCCTGAAGAATCCGGAAATTTCACGGTGGAATGGGTCATCGCGTCTCTAAAACGTAACACATGTATACTGATAATTGATTATGATGAGATTTAAATAGATTTCTAATTCGGCTCTACATTATCAACATTTACTAAAGAACGTTGGTGACTCTCAAAGAAATGTAATTTTCTGGAATTATTCACTGATTATTTAATAAATACAAAACATATATAACTTGGGAATTATTATAACTAATACGTCAGCCATTTGCGAAGTAGTAGACCCCTGCATTACAATAAATGAAGCATTGAATGCATGTCGATTTATATGAAAGTTAAGTTATTAAAGAAAGTAAATATTAATGAAAATTTGACACGCATTCATTGTTTTAAGCGATCATAGATTTAAACTTTGAAAATTGAAATAATTATGAGCATGCAATAATTAAATAATAACTATAGATAGAAATGTAGATTATAGAAATACGCACCCAAGACAGAATGAGGTAAGCTAGATTAGTAGAGAAATTTACACATTAAGTTAATTATTCAGTCTTAGTTATACAAATGATAGTTTTTACATTTTATAAATTTAGATAAGTAATATGAAGAATAGCTATAGCATATTATTAGAGTACTCTAGAGTTTGAACACAGACAGGTACCTGTTTTATAAGAAGTTTTCCAAGTCCATTGGTTAAGTAGCAAATAGTTCATGAGTGGCAATTCTTTCTTGTATTTAGACGTTTCATTTTACTTTCACAGCAGCAAAAAGTTCACGAGTGGCAATTCTTTCTTGTATTAAGATATTCATTTAATTTCATGGCAGCAGCAGCTTTCTCATTTATTTCAGGCAACAGATCTTCATGGTGGATTTATGACGGGCAATGGAAAGTTCAGCATCCGATAGGCTATCTCCCGGTGGAGAATAATCTAGGTGCTTTACTCGGTCATACCTTGGCAGGAACAAATTATTTTTATATTTTTGGAGACTCTCAGTGATCGAGAGCAAAGCTAAAGTTTAAGTGAATGTCTCCAGCAAGTCTAAGATGGCCTCTTTTTTTATCTTGATCTTTCACATTTTTGTTAAGATATTTTTAGGTTCTACTTAATCTGCCCTGAGGATAATCAATGCATTTAGTTGGTTTTTAATTAAAGAAAGCTGCCGTTCTATTGTTTACATTTTACATTTACTAATTAATTTTGGGGAATTTTTCTTTAATTAATCTATTATCTATCACTGACTGATGCTTTTAAATTTCAAAAACAAAAAGGGAACATAAGATTATTTTAACTTTTAATTAAATATTACATCAGATATTTTTAGAATTATTATTAAATGAAATTTAAACAAAGCAATAAATACGAACTTTATAATCCAAAATAAATGATTAAAATTATACAAAATTATATAACTAAAAAAAATCTAAATTATATTATTTTATCCCTATTTATTGCGTTTAATTTGAGATCGAAATGTGTGCGTGTTTATGCTGAATTCTACATATATTTATATATTTTTAATATTGTTACACACACAACTCGATATCAAAAGTTTAAATTTGGGCGGGATATACCGGGCAGTGAGAGATGACAGAAAAAGGTGAAACTTAAGATTCGAATACGAATCTTACTGTTTCAATGTATAGTCACATAGATCTGAACTCAGTTCAGCAGTTATACATTTTGGGGTCTTTGGTTTTTTTAAAAAACACAATCACAATTATCCCAATGGACAGGATAGTTCTAAACCATCAAAATATCATGTAATCACTATTTCATATGATTACACAGGCTGTTATTAACAGTAGCAGACTTTTCATACAGTAGTGTCATCAAGTCACGCCTTAGTAAACAATGGCTACAAAAATATTTGAATGTAAAATTCCTATCTAGTGCCTACGCAATATACCCAGAGTAGTCTCTAGCTTGTGGCTTACATCAGTAGAGCCTTTGATTTCAGTAGCAGTGCACCTAGATCTTAAGATTGAATGCAACCTTCCAGAAGCCAGCTTTTACCTATTTAGTTAACTATAAAGCTAGAAGTCCAAGATGAAAACATGATGTTTTCAATCCATGCACATTTGCTTATATAGTATTATAGATCTCAACTTAGTTCAGCATCTAAATATTTTGGTGTTTTTGGCTTTTTAAAAACCACAGCCACCATTATTCCATAGACAGGATAGATATAAACACATCATAACATCATGCAATCAATATTTTATGTACTTACACAGATTATTAATAACCGTAAACAACTCTCCATACAGTTGGCCATAAAGTACAAGCCTTAATAATTGATAGATGCAAGAAATCCCTATTTAGTGCCTACTCATCCAATATTCTCAGACTAGTTTCTAGCTTGTGACTTTCATCAGACAAGAATCTGCAAATATTATTTATTTCACATATAATATTGATTGACATTATTCAATATATTTCACATAGGATTTCAAGACTATATATATTGCATATAAATAAATATTTTAGAATTTCTATTTTATATTTCATATGTTGCAAGATTTTAAAATTTCCACTTTATATATATTAGGTTGTATATACAATATTTTTTGCTAGACAAAAATAAATTATAAAATCCAACAATTATCGAAAAATGCAAATCTAAAATTTTTGGTTAAATGCAAAAAAGCGATTATTCTTATTCCAGTTTCAGCATTACAAATATTTTGCTGAAGTCATATTATTGCACAAACCACAGAAATAAATCAATTAAAGTTGGAAAATTAAATGCAAAAAATCTCACTGTGTCAGATTAGATTAATTGATATTTAGTTGTATTTATTAGATCAACTGAAAACCATTCTTTTGTTCTCTTGAAATCATTCAAAAAATGAAATCAATATAGGCCATTCTTTAACTGCGGGTCATTCTTTTAACTGTTTGCAATTAGTAAACTTTTGCATTTCATAGTACTGCTTCAGAATACTCTGCTTTTGTTAGTCTCTTCATGTCTCACAACAGACCAAAAAATTCTGCCATTTCTAATCCTCAAATACTATAACTTCTTGGATGATTAACTATTGGGTTGTTTTGTCTCTTACTCATTTATCTCAACTTTTCTAAGCATTATGGCTTTTTTAAAAATAAATATTGATTAATAAAATATCTAAATGTAGCCACTTGTCGATTCCATAAAAAAAAGTTAAGAATGATATTTGTTCAAAAATCCATAAAAAGTTTTCTCATTAAAAGTTTTAGCTAAAATCATATTTAAAAGAAATTCATTCATTATTTAAATCAGTTGTATTTTTTTTTTTTTACAACTTGCACTGATATATATCTTACCAGTGCTAACAATTAAAGGACCATTATTCTCTAGTTGATTATATTTACATATTAAAGATTGGATGGCTAAATAAATTTATTGTGGATTGCATATTTCAAAAATCACTCTGAGTGTATAATGAAAAAATTTTAAAGATTCACCTGGTGGATTTAAACTCTAGCTTATAAAAAGGAGAACAGATGGTCTAACTATAAACTCCTCTTTTATCAAAGCATAATATGCTAACATATTCCTCCTACCCCTCATAGGTGTAAGTTGAGTTACTCAGATATTTATGTTTAATTAAAAACAGATATATTAGTCATTAAAGGTGTAAAGTTTATATCTGAGTTAGGGGTAATCTATAATTTAATAAATAATTAGTAATAATCTTAATGTAATTTATTTGAAGTGGATGGTATCAAATATGTAAGTGTAAAAAGTTTCACACTTGTAGATCAAATTGTAGAAAGACAATACTTTAAAGTTTATATCTATTCATGAAAAGATGCTATAATCTCTGGCCAAATAATAATAATTTGGTAGTGATAAATGCTGAACAAATGATTAAGACATTAAAGTAAGAGATTGTGATCTGCATCATGTGAAGTATGCTAGTCCAATAACCACATGCTAAAAAAGAGATGAAATTAAGTTATCATATGTATTTATATTTAAGTGAATATATATATATATATAAATCTTGATTGAGGTTTAAAGATTATATCCGATAGAAATGATATGATAATCTCTTGTCTAATGAGTGCTTAGTAATTAGTTTCCAAAAACATTTCTAATGTTGGCTAAGGAAAAGGTTTATTCTGTATCTTTACTTTGTAACAGTAACTTAGCCTAGCACAGCTTCATAGCACTCATAAGATAGCTGGTATTTAAAATGCTACTTATTTAAATTAGTTATTTACATATTCAATTTGTATGAGACTTGGGCACAATTCTTATTTTTATTAATGGCATAGTTGCTGTTTGCAATAAATTATACTTTCTTCACTTTTCATTTTCTGTCATCTCTCTGAACAAATAACCTTTTTCTTAGCGCATGTGAAACAGTTTAATGCTGTTTAAATATTATAGTTTATAACAAACATCGCGCGCTATATAAAATAATTGACTTATTTAGCTAAAGTTAGAAAAGTTTACAGCAACTAATTGTAAACAAGATTAAAAAAAAGAGTAACAGCTTTAAATATTAAGTGATTAGTAGTAATTATTAATGCATTTATCTAAAGTGGAGGTTGACAAAATTGTGAATGGAGGAAGTCTGACAATTGTAAATTGAAATATATAATTATTTATTTGTTTCTAAATTTATATTTGATATGTTTTATAAAAAGCCGATTTGAAAAATTTAATGTAATAAAATTGATTATAGCTACTAAAAATCATTCCAGTATTTTAGATAATATGAAAATAATTAATTCACAAACTTCTGCTATGAACAATATTTAATCTTGGAAATACCTTTATTGCTATGTCTTTCAATGACCCACAATATATAGAATAGTTTTATAAAGCACTTTTCATCTTGAATATTTGCACTACATGTAAAATACTATTACTAAAAATCATTCCAGTATTTTAGGTAATATGAAAATAATTAATTCACAAACTTCTGCTATGAACAATATTTAGTCTTGGAAACACCTTTATTGCTATGTCTTTCAATGACCCACAATATATAGAATAGTTTTATAAAACACTTTTCATCTTGAATATTTGCACTACATGTAAAATACTATTAGCCTGTAATAGCTACAATATGGTATAGAAATATATAAACTACCTAAAGTTTCTCATACCAATCCTAAGAAGATTTCCTTATATAAATATCATTTAGAATTTGATTTTTGTTTATAATAATCATTACATATAATATGTATTAAAATGTTTGTAAAAATGTTTTTTAAAAATATACTTTTGTTTAACTGGATTCAGCTGATTGCTTTCATATAATCAGTTATTATAATGAAGTAAATTTGCTATTTATTATTGTTGCCATTTGTTTCAATAAATTTAAAAATAGTTGTCATAAAAAATAGAAAGAAGTGACAATTTACAAAAAATAGAATCATTTTATAGCCATTTAGAGTACAAGCAGTCTGAGATATTTCTAAATTTAAGGAAATATAACATTTATACTAAGTGTGCCAAATTTAAATTAATTTGATTTTGCAAAATAGAAACATACTTAGGAAAGTACTAAAGACAACTGTTCTCTTTAAAAATTAATATAAAAATTGATAACACTATCACATACCTCTTGTAACCATTGAAGGTTAAAGTGAAAACTCTAATTCTAGGGGTTTTTTGATATCTTTTATTCTCAGCTTGCAAACCCAAACTCTACTATAATAGAAAATTTGATTTAAATGAGAGAAGTTTATAAATAAGTTTTATTCAGATTAATTGTGATATAGAAAGCAAAGAGAAATTACTGTTTTATTTGACATGAAAAACAAGCATATTGATAATAAATAAACAATTCAGGTAACAATCTTTATAGAATAGTATTTAATACAAAAAAGAATAAATTCTGTTTTAAATTTATAAAACAAAATCAAACAATAACAGAAGCTTGTTTTGGGTTTTAGCTTAATTCATTATCAGCAGACACCTATTGTAGTTTGACTTGATAGATATATGCTTTCATCTAAAATTTATTCACAAATTCAAGTCACAGCAATCCCTCCAGCTATGGATTTTTCTAATATGTTCTCATTAATGAATGAATCCTTCCTTATTTTGATTTCACTGAAGTATCAAACCATTGTTTCTACAGATTTCAAATGTAAAAAAACATTTTCCCCATTTTTATTTATTTTAAAATCACATTCATTCATATCAATATGATATATATATATATATATATATATATATATATATATATATATATATCATTGATATATTGTATATATATTATATATATATATATATATATATATATATATATATATACCCACAATAGAATAATCAATTCTCCAAAAAATGTTAATATTAGTGCATCAACCTTTTTGTCAGATTGTATAGTAAAGTAAATGCCCATTTTGTTTGTTACCTTGATTCTCATAAAGAGGATAAATATGACAGGTAATATTATTTAAGGTTAATTCCAAATCAAATATAAATATACAAACAGTTTTTTCAATATGGCTAAACATTGAACTTTATCAGGCAGAGTTAATTTCTATTCATTTTTAAAAATTTATGTGAATTACATTAAATAAATACTGTGCTGTGTTTACATTTAGGGTTTGAATTGAAGTTAACCCAGATACTATTTCTATAAGAGCCAAGGTTGCAAATGTAAATGATAATTTTATGCTTACTAATTTATTAAAGAGACTGACACATTGATGTTAACAGCATTTGGAAAATTCATTGTTTACTTTTAGTTTAAAACATTGTATTAACTCAATTAATTAATAAAAAAATCTTTGCCAGTGGTACATTGGCTTTCCACCATTCTCATGTGGCTACCTGTAATGCTGGTTTTCTAAGTTGTATTCATTGTGATGACAAAAACAGAAACTAAATTATAATGATTTATAGTTCCCCCAAAAATGTTAAGAGGTTAGCATTCTGCAGAATAAAATTCTTCAAAAGAACTAAAGATCTACTCCAAAGTGTAGATTGGTTGACCTTCAAAATGGCTGCAAGACTATTTATAAACTCCTGATTTATTGTTGCTAACAATAAATTATATTTTCCATAGTTTATGATTATTTTTACAAAATATTTGTATAGTAATTAAAAAAATGTTTTCATGGTTCCACTTAGTTTTTTTCCAAATGTTTTATTTTTAAAAATGCAAGTTGAAAAATTTGGAATAACAGTAAAATGAAACAACAATTAGAAATGGTCTGTTAAATATCATAGTTGAGAACTTTTGTGATATTTTAATAATTGTAAATATAATTCTAAATTTTAGAACAAAATTTCATAGCTTTATGATGACTTATCAATACTTTGTTTTAGAATTTAGATATTAAATTCAATCAACAAAGATTTTATTAATTTTTTTTCCATTGCTTTACAAATATCAGCCAGTAAGAAAAAAAATAATTATTCTCATTACATATTTCACTTTATAATTTTTTTAAATTCAAATATGATGTTTAAAGATGCTTTTTATTTGTAAACTTATATTTCTAACAAATAAAGTCCAAAATAAATATTTACATACTAGAATGAAATACTTGAGTGTTTATTCAAACTATCACTGGAATGACAATGGACATACCCCTCTGGTAAAAAGTATATGTTCAGTTCTCTGATAAAAAAAAAAAATTGATGGGAACAAAGCAAGAAAATACTATAACTAAACAATTACATTTGGTTATCATCCATGATAATTTACCAATGCTAGCCTCCCCATTAATTGCTGCAATGTAATTTACAATGATATCTCCAGATCTATATTATAAACTTTAATGAATCATTTACACTGATATGATATTTCATATTGAAACAATAAGATTTGCTGTAAAAATCTTAGTTTCATCTTCTCTCACTTCTTTCCTACTCTCATACTCTAGTTCAAACCCCAGTTTATCATAGTGTGTCTGTACTGTCACTTATATGCTGAAATCCCGCCTAAATTAGAGCACAAATGCTCATGGTATATATAATTGTAAAACCCTATTATTAATAATTTAGCAATTGTGAGTATATGCATGTATACATATTCATTTTAAAAAGTAGATTATATAAGTAAATTTACACACAGACTGCGGTAATACATTTAAAACTTAAATAAAATAATACTTTTGTTATTTAAAGTTATACTTGTTAAGTCTGTTTATTTTAGAGATATTACATTTGTAATGTTTGTTTTCATTTAGTAAGGTAATGTTTCTCGCAATAGATTTAAACATTTTACAATTTAAAAGAAAATAATTTTGGTTTTAGATTTCTAAAATCACGCCACATATTTTCTGTCAAAAGTAAATGAGAATAGGGAAGTAACAATAAAATTAATTAATCAAAGTTTTGGTAACATTTATTAGTTAGTGGCTTAAATTTTGCCATCAAATAAACAGCAGATATCCATTCAGATATTTTAATTAAACCATTGTTAAAATTAAACGTTCTAATCCGAATATCTTAAAAGCAAAAGCTAATTATAAAATCCCTGTTTTCAGATATTCGGATAAGATAAGTTGGCAGCTGTGATTTTGTATCTATTTTTGGCTCTATAGTGACTGCCGTGGGGTAGTTATATTGTATGCTTGTTTAGTATATATAGGGCCGTTTGCTATTCTGGTAAAATAATGCTATTCTTGTGCTATTATAATTCTATGTTTATGCTATTGTTGTTATGCTATGATGTTACAATATTAGAATGAAGTTTCTTGCATCAAATACTTGATGTATTTAGTATTTTACTTTCAATGTGTCAGGAAAGATATTTCAAATATTGAATGTAAAACAGCTGAAATTAGTTAAACCAGCGCTTTAATATTTTCATGATATACCAACCTTTTCTGATTGAGCGGAGAATGCCTGAATATAGACTGGCAGGAAGGCTGTCTTCCTGCTCATAATGCCTTTTACAAACTGCAAAATTGAGGTCAAGAATGTGCAGCCTGTCTTCAAAATATAGGAGTTGGTTAAGCACCTTTACTTGTTCAGTTACTCCTGTCATATATTTGTTCTATTTATATTGTGTGTTACTAGGGTAGGCATATAGGGTGTTGAGACCTTGCTTTGTTTATACAGGGATTTAAGGCTCAAACCTTTCCCTTTTATCCTCACTACTTCCAGATATTGTATGAGCTAGAAGCCATACCTGGAATATATGCTTCAATCACCCAGCTATGGAGTTTATGCTAGTAGGCCACTCTCAGGCTGGTGATTAAACTGCTATGGGGTCCCTTGTGAAATTGCCATCCCATCTATTTTCATTTTAATATTTTATTTCACAAAGCTGCAATTTCAATGTACTACACTCCATTCTATATATTAAGCCTCCATTAGTACCACCATTCCCTTGTTATAGTTAAATGATATTATATTCAATTACCCATGTCTTAACCACTTCCATGCCTCTAGCTCAGTGGTCTTCACCCTTTTCACACCTGCGGACTGGTAAAAATAAGGATAAGGTTTCACAGACCAGCAGAAGTCTATAGATAAATTTTCTTAAAGATGTAAACTGCGTATCCTTAGATGAGCATAATTGTTATAACTGATCAAAACAACAATGTTAAAGATACAAAATGCAGTTATATATATATATGGAGTTTGTATAATAAAAAACTTTTTTTTTTAATTTTTAATTTTTTTAGAAAAGTAATAAAAAATTTAATTGTACCCCCTTCCTTATAAACATCTGTGATAATTAGAAAAACAAATTAATTTATGTATGATTGATTAGATATTGTTTTCGTTCTGTTTCTTTTTTTTTAATTGGGTAAAAATGAGATGTAAAAATTGTTTATATTAATTAAAAGTTTAAACTCTTATTATTTTGTTATTACAACCTTTCCTGCCAGTCTACCAATGGACCGGTAAAAAACTTCTGTGGCCCGGCACCGGTCCGTGGACCAAGGATTGAAGAACGCTGCTCTAGCTCAATGAGTTTTCATCCGCACCATTCTAGAAATCAATATGTTCTTTTCTCAGATTTTAAAATATAAATTGCTTTAAGCAACACTTATCATATTTGCTATAGGCTTCACATTTATGAATTAACCTTTCTTTTATGATTGTATATTTGTTTTAAGTACATTATTATAATTTCATCCTGCATTGACCCGAGGTATAGAAAGATTGTATAGATTAATCAGCCATTAATGTAAATGGCATTTTATTGTATCTATTTAAAATATGCTTATCTTTTAATTTAATGGCCTGGTCTGGCTCATTCAGACAAAGCCATCTTATAATGCTAATTAATAAACCGTATTTAAAGTATAATCAGTTTAAATATATTTATTTATTTTTTGCGATCCGGTCTATTTCTCATTTTATATATATTTTGTATTATCCATAGTCTTTAGTTAGCTAACCTAATTATATATGTTAATGTAGAATCTCTTGCTTCTCCCTAACCATTGGCACCGGAAAGAAACTATGCTATTAATAGCGTCAGATGCATTATCACGTAGGTGGCGCTGTGGAGTAGAGACTTTAGATTTGAACTTAGGATTTCTGGGAGGCAACTCCTAGAGTGTTGAGTTTTGGGTCTGGGGTTTGAATTCTGCAGTGTGTTAGTGAGATACACGTTCTGACCGTTACAATATGTATAATATAAATATGATTGATAGTATATATATATAGTTTGAAAGCAAACACTGAACTAATTAACAATCTATTGCCGAATTATTAATATTTGAATTTCAAATGCTACTTCTTTATCTCCTTTAAAGGATAACTTAAATTTTAATTAAGTAAAAGTATTATAATTGTGAGCTAATTTATTTTAATTTTAAATATTTAATTTTTTTCAAAGCTATCTTAAAATTTGATTACGGATCTTTTAAAAGATTCTATTAACTAATTAATTAACTCCCAAAATAAATTAAATGAATAGTTTTTAATTGTATTATCAATCGCCTTTTCTTTTTATTTCAGATATGTTTAATTGAATTTTTTTTTACAAGAAGGAAAAATTGAACTTGATCTGAAATTCAATTAATGTCTTTCATAGATCATCTACTGTTCTCTCTTAACATCAAGTGATTATTATTTTTTTTTGATCTGTATTAATAAAAATTAAATTGATTAATTTATATGATTAAAAACGGTTATAATAAAAGAAATGTAAATGAGGATTGATTTATATTAAAATAAAAGGAATCATTAAATTGGTTGATATATATATTTCACTTGACGGTATTATTTTTAAAACCATTATTAGTTGTCTATTAAATTGATTATATTCAGTTCAGGAAAAAGAAAATATATATATATCAAGATAATACAAATGATTATTCTACTTTTTACACTTCTTACAAAGTCTTCAATGGTTTGATCAGCACATTTCAATCAAACCAGATCACAGATTCCTCTCAAATACTTTCATGATCATTCATTATATATTTGTATAAAATATAACCCAGTGGTTTATTACTCAGAAGTTCATAAGTTTGAGCATTGAAAGTCACAGAACTGGGCCATGAGCCATGGACTTTCCATTGCAGTAAACATGCAGAATAATATGTCTATCATACTTTGTAATACTTTTATATATACATGGAAATATTCAATTTATAAGTCCTTGCTCGGATCACCACATTTAGAGAATCATATTAACATTTATTAATGATCTTTTATAAGACTGGATATTGCATGCTTGTAAAACCTTTAGCACTTGTAAATTCAATATTGCAATGTTCAATAGATAAAAAATGAAGACATTTGAGAGAAGTTTGTGATTTGGGCAGATGAAGTTGATTGAATCCAAATGCATCTTAGAGGTCATTTACCTCAATCTCTCTGCAATATTTTTAATTATTTTGTTTAAAGAATATGATTTAAATAGTAACAGTGCTTGTAAAACATTACCTCTTGTAAATTGAATATTTCAATGTATAACAGATAAGTAATGAGTACATTCAAGAGTGAATTGTGATCCATGGAACAGACAAAAATGGGATCACTTGCCTCCCCCACTTTGCAGAATTTATAATTCATATGTTTAGAGTGTATAACTTAAAAGAGTAGTATTTTAAAGTATATCAAAGATAATTATGCATGTATGGAGGAAAGGAGATAGAGTTAAATTAATAATCCCGTGCATTTCTATTTAATAAAAAAAAGAAATATTGATCTCAAATGTAGTTTAAATCTGAACTAAAAATAATTCAATAATATCTAGTCTAATGAATGATTATTAATAATCTTATATTATCACGAAGGCCCTTGGTCAGAGAAATCCAAAAAATAGCTGTAATCATATATTTTTTTTCATGTGTCAAAGCAGGGAAGTGAACCCTCGAACCCGGGACAACAGCTGTGTTGACCACTTGACTACCAACGCTTGACTAATCATATTTTATTTTTTAAATTTGCAAAGTTTTAAAATATTGATGGTTTAATTAAAAAAAATCAAGAGGCCAGTATAATTGAATAGCAGCAAAAGTAAAAAGTTTTAGCCCACCACCTTCTCTTTGATTGACTTATTTCATTGTAATCAATGTCTAAGCTATTTGTGAGGTTATTTTGAGAAATTGTTAGAATAACTCAAAATGGTTTTTTTTTTTCAAAGTTGATTGAATTCATGTTTATTTTTATACAATATGTGTGTAATAACTATTAAAAATCAAAAATTTTAAAACATTATATATATATTATTTTTAAAAATAAAAAGTAATAAAATATAGAATAATATAGTAATAAAATATAGAATAATATAACTAAAAATAAATGACTGCTGTGATTATGCCATCTTATTAAAATTATTTCTAATACATCATATCTGAATCTGTCTAAGATAATTTGAGATGTATTAAAAATTATAAAATAATTTTAATATTTTAAAGCAGAGTTTGATAGATTTATCAATGACTGACTTTATCTGTTAGCATTTTAAATACAAATTTGAATTAAAAATAATTCATTCATATTGTATAAGTATTAAGCCAATAAACATCACATGACCACCACTTCTTATGCTTGTGTATAACTGTTATTAAAATAGGCAAAACTCACTATATATATTGCCATACACAGCAAGCTAAAGTAATCAATGGATGCCAGAAGGCTTGCGCATAAAATCCCCATCTAGTGCCTACTCATCCAATATCCACAGACTAGTTTCTGGCTTATGGCCTTCGTCAGTGAGGAGCCTTGGATCTGAGAGCACTGCACCTAGATCAAAGCATGTACTGTTTGTCATAAACTCTTTTTTTTTCAATATTTACAAAGTTCAAATATGCATTTTTAGATATGTATTCATTTGAAAATGTACATGTCAAAATCAAGTTCAATTTATTTAATTCTAAAATAAAACAACAATGTAATACTAAAAACAAAAGTTGAAAATTTACAAAAAGACTCACTGGAAAGAACTATTAAATATTTGATAGTGTTTGAGAGATAATAAATTTATGTAAAGACAATTAACAAGTTAAATACTAATGATAAACTGAATATTGGAATATAAATCAAGATTACTATATTTTCATTCCAGCAGTTAATTGCTGAAATAATATATTTAAATAAATTTGAAAAGATGTCAGCTCTAATCATCATACATAATACTTTTTTTTACTATAGTTGCTACATTATAAGGAAAAAATGTTAAATTACTACACACCATAGGGGTCTAACAGTTATGAAGAAAAACTTATTACTAATGATGATTGAAATTAATATCTCTTAAATTTTTTTACATCTAATTCAAGGAATAATAACCTATTCATTATTTAATATAAAATAATATACTGTAATACATTATTTTTTTTATGAACACCTCTTTCTCATCAATGGTGCTTGTCCTATAATCTCATTATATACACTTCAACTATAATATAATATATAAATAGATAAAAGCAATCAATACTTAAAATCAATATCAATCAATTATCTCACATGATCACACTTCCTACACTAGCACATTAATTGTTGATAAACAGAGCAAAACTCTCCATACAGTATTGCCACCTGTGCTAAACAGAGTAATCAATGGATTCCAGAAGGCTTGTGCATAAAATCCCTATCTAATGCCTACTCATTCAATATCCCCAGACTAGTTTCTGGCTTGTGGCCTTCGTCAGTGAAGAGCTTTGGATCTGAGAGCACTGCATCTAGATCTTAGGATCTAATGCAACCCTCTAGCAAACACCTTTTATCTCCACTTAACTACAAAACTATGAGAATGAAATTGAAAACACAAAAAATATTTCCAATCTAAGCTCTATAGCTTATATAGTCATATGGGTCTAAACTCAGTTCAGTACCCATACATTTTGGTTTTCAATTTCATTCTCATAGTTTTGTAGTTAAGGGAGATAAAAGGTGATTGCTAGAGGGTTGCATTAGATCCTAAGATCTAGATGCAGTGCTCTCAGATCCAAAGCTCCTCACTGACGAAGGCCACAAGCCAGAAACTAGTCTGGGGATATTGGATGAGTAGGCATTAGATAGGGATTTTATGCACAAGCCTTCTGGCATCCATTGATTACTCTGTTTAGCACAGGTGGCAAAACTGTATGGAGAGTTTTGCTCTGTTTATCAACAAATTAATGTGCTAGTATAGGAAATGTGATCATGTGATGCTTAATGGTTTAACACCAATCCTGCCTAATAGGATGGTGGTGGCTATGGTTGTAAAAGAGCCAAAGACACCAAAATGTATGGGTGATGAACTGAGTTCAGACCCATATGACTATATAAGCTATAGAGCTTAGATTGAAAATATTTTTTTGTGTTTTCAATTTCATTCTCATAGTTTTGTAGTTAAGTGGAGATAAAAGGTGGTTGCTAGAGGGTTGCATTAGATCCTAAGATCTAGATGCAGTGCTCTCAGATCCAAAGCTCCTCACTGACAAAGGCCACAAGCCAGAAACTAGTCTGGGGATATTGGATGAGTAGGCATTAGATAGGGATTTTATGCACAAGCCTTCTGGATCCATTGATTACTCTGTTTAGCACAGGTGGCAATACTGTATGGAGAGTTTTGCTCTGTTTATCAACAATTAATATGCTAGTATAGGAAATGTGATCATGTGATGCTTAATGGTTTAACACCAATCCTGCCTAATAGGATGGTGGTGGATATGGTTGTAAAAGAGCCAAAGACACCAAAATGTATGGGTGATGAACTGAGTTCAGACCCATATGACTATATAAGCTATAGAGCTTAGATTGAAAATATTTTTTTGTGTTTTCAATTTCATTCTCATAGTTTTGTAGTTAAGTGGAGATAAAAGGTGGTTGCTAGAGGGTTGCATTAGATCCTAAGATCTAGATGCAGTGCTCTCAGATCCAAAGCTCCTCACTGACGAAGGTCACAAGCCAGAAACTAGTCTGGGGATATTGGATGAGTAGAAATTAGATAGGGATTTTATGCACAAGCCTTCTGGCATCCATTGATTACTCTGTTTAGCACAGGTGGCAATACTGTATGGAGTGTTTTGCTCTGTTTATCAATTATCTCAATTTGTTGTCAAGGCAACCTTTTATAATAAAGGTGGAGGCCCACTTTTCTATGATCTAATATGTTTATATATATATAAATGAAAAATAAAGTGAACATTGCTAACTAACTATCACTATATAAATGAAAAATAAAGTGAAGATATTTACATGTATCAAGTAATGAAATATGTTAGAAGTGACATTGCTAACTAACTATCACTACTGACAATTTTTAAGCTAAGCTATTTGCTCTTGTAGTTCACAATAGCTTTTTTCTCTTGGATTTACTTATAGATAAGAGATTTTGTTTATATATATATATATAAAGGATGTTCCAAAAGTCTTTATATAGAGAAAAAATTAACAAATTCATATTTGCCACTGTCTTGTGGAATGGCCTGCAAGACTCCCCAATGTTTTCCCACTTAATTTTAACTTGTGGGGCTACTTAAAAAGTTTAATGTCCAATGAAAAGATTGAAAACATAGATTATTGAAAGGAATGCACTTGAAATGCAATTTCATTCATAATAACGGATGTTTTGGAACATATTCACTATGAATGGGAAAAAAGACCTTGTACTTGTATAGAAAAAGATGACCAATACATGGAAGATATTTTGTAATGAAAATTTTTCAAATAAAGTATATTTAGCTACAATTTTGTTTTCCCTACATATAAAGGCTTTTGGGGTACCCTGTGTAAGCATATATATATATATATATAAATTTTAAGGCATGAGATTTTTTAAATCAACAATTATTTTAATACTGTTAACAAAACTTGTGTGTTATCACAGACATATTGGATCTATGAATAGAACAGCTAGAGATAAGGTAACACTTCAAAACTACTGGGTATGATTCTACCATTTCAGTCATTGACAAAATCAAGAGCATATTTAACCTTTGTGGTGTATCACATGGCAGCTTTTGTTTGTGGCTTCAAGTTGCTCTAAAACCAGCAATTTTTACTTTATCATAGCGAACTTATGGTCATTTTAAAGCTAAAAATGCTGCCATCTTTAGAATTATTTTACAAGTAAAAATCAATATTTAAATTTAAAGCTATAACAATGGGAGAAGATGGACTTTCCAAGGCACTGATTGGTTGTTTCTCATTTTCAACAAAAGGTAGTGCCTATCAATGATTTTGACAGGTCTAAGTTATTTGTTTTGATTTTCAAAATGAAAATGTATATTTTAAAGTATTTCTTTCACATTTTTTTACATATTATAAATTATTTTGATAAAATATGCTGAAAATATAATTATTTTAAAAGAATACTTAAGATTTTAATAACAATTCTTTACTTCTACATGAATGTAAATTGAGAAAGAAATCAATGACACATGCACAATTTCTAATAGGTTATGAACATTCATTTTAGTTTGCCCCTGTAGATTATTTTTATAATTATAAATAGAAATTTATTTTTGAAAAAAACTTTCATTCACTTTCATAATCTGACAAATTATTAACTTGCTTTTTACAAATGAAACTAAAACTAATATATTAAAAGACCAAATGATAAAAAATCAAGTCAGACGTCACATGACTTAATTTAATAAAGCTTGTATTGGGGTTGAGAATATTCTCAAAGCTTATTAAGAGCTTATTTTGTGAGCTCTATATATAATATTAAATGATGAATATACTTTTACTGTTGATTCTGTAATTGACCAATCAAAAGTTTAGAACTTTAATTCATTAGGCCAATAGATCTTTACAATCTAAAGGTTAAACAACAAACATATATAATGAAGGACTTATAGTACAATATAATCATCTATTCCTCTCACACATAGAAAAAACTCTTCATATTATAGTGCTACTCAGTGCAAGCCAAAGAATCAATGGATGCAAGAAGGTTTATGCATGAAATCCCTATCTAGTGCCTAATCCTCTAATATTCTCAGAGCAGTTTCAGCTTATGTTTTTCATCAGCGAGAAGCCTTGGATCTGACAGCAATGCACCTAGATCTTCCATCCATTGACTAATTTGCCTTGCACTGAGTGGCACTAGTGTATGGAGAGTTTTGCCTCTGTGTAAACAGCTTGTGTAAGCATAAAAATTGTGACCATGTGATGTTTAGTGGTTTTTCTACTATTTCTATGAGCTAAATTAAATCCAGCAAAGTAAATCTTGGAATTTTTTTTTGATACAACTCAGGCTTAATATTTTTTTCATGTCTAGCCAAATGGATACTGTTAACTATTAGTCAATGGATAAGAATTGATATATTTTTAGCTAGAGGATAAAAAAAGGGCAAAAAACATTCAAATCTTTGCAACCAAAAAATTAACAAAGCTTATAGGATAATGTATTTTCTTTCCTCTATGACAGGATATTATAAAAACCTTAACATTGCAGTGAAATATTTAATGGATGTTTTATATTTTACTTCTCTGAAGTTTCTTATAAAGAAAGGTGTTCTCAACTGTTTTACCAATTGCAAGGTTGTGACCGTTTTCCACCTTTACGTAATCTTCAGTTAAAAATAGATACATTTTATTTACCTTCTCGCTAAGAATAAGGAGATATTTATTCAACAATCATTATTGGATTGTGAGCATTAGCTACATTGACTGTAGTAGCTAATTGAACTGCTCTCTCCCTTCAACCATTGAAAAAGTTTATTCAGCTTGTATATAACGTACGTTGCTATAGCATATTTATAATAATAATAATGATGGTGATGATTAAAAAACATAATTTATGATACTGACTTCATTTGTAAATCTCAATAAAAAAAAAATCCAACTTGATACTTATGGCAGAACAATCTAATTTTATTTTTAATTACAAAATTTTACATCTCTACATACACATTTATTACGCATGCGCTCGCAGAAACGCAATCAACAAAATTATAAAAGACTTCAATGAAAAAATATTTTTCACTTTTTAACAATTCATTTTAACTTAATGTAATTCTATTAAAAAATTACCCTTTTTTTGTTTTATAAATATATAACAATTAAAGGTTTTTTTTAAAAAATATTATTAAATAATAATTTTTATATAATTATTTTTATATAATAATTTTTAACAAAACACTGATTAGCAATTTCATTAATATTAACAATGAGACAATTTAAAGATAATTAGCAAAAACGTTACTATTAAAATTTAAATGTGACGTTTTTATTCAATTGATATTTTAAATAACTTAATTTACATTATTTTTTTAATTAGAAAAGCTAACCGGCTACTTTTCTAATAAAAGCTTTTTCCATTGAACCTCATTTCTGAACAATTTTAGATTTAAATGATTTGTCAAGTAACCAAAATAAAAACGTAGAATTGTTTCTAAATTAAGTTATACACCCCCCCCCCCGAATCCAATGAATTTTTATATGAAGATAGCGATCACCACCAATTTATTTCACCATTTTTGATGCTATTTTTTTTTTTTAATTTTTTAAAAAAGTCTGCCTTTTTTATTTTTTACATAATAGCTATTTGTAAGATTAATGATGTCAGAGGATAATAACATCATAAAAGAAACATTATCGAAGGTGCCCTGAATGGTTTGGTGCCTAGGTAGAATATCTGGCTTGGGATTGGGAGCCCCCAGAATTGATTGTGGTACTTGGAGGTCTGGTGCTGTAACTTATGAATTCCCAAGCAGTAAAGTTATATGCCTTTTTTGTAACAAAAAGATAAAATGGTAACATTCATAAAAAAAAATAGTACAGTATAAAAGGTTCATTAATTATATACAGTAATTATGTTTTGTTTACACAATACTATATGTGGGTTAACAATTAAATGCAATTAACATATTTAAAAATATAATTACTGTACTTATTTAATTTTTTTAATCCAATATGCTTGTAAAACAGTTTGTACTGTAGTTTATGACATATCCAAAATAAATGACTTTTATTGTATATAGCAAAAGAAAAAAAAAGTTTCATTCATTACAATACACAATCAAAAACATTCTTTGATTATATACAATAACAAAGTACATTAATAAATTTTAAAATGGAAGTCACTCAATTGATTTTGGTTTAATATTATCATAATTTCTAGTTCTGCCCAAGGCAAAAATGCTAACGTGGTATGTTTAAACTATTTTGGCTAAAAAAATAGTTCATATGCTATGTGATTAATAATCAGCTTTATATAATCTAAGAATACTAAACATAAATTAGAAATCTTATTAGTGAATTATGATACATTCAAGATAATGGAAGTGTCATCAAAAAACAAAAGAGTGAAAAATACAAACTTCATTCAACACATAATTAAAACTAAACTTGATCATACATAACAACAAAATGCATTAATAAAAATTTTTAAAATATGTACATTATCTCAAAAATAATCTTTGTTTAATTAATTCATAATTATTAGTTTCATATCTTGAGAAATTTTAATTTTTTCCCAGGCAAAACAAGTTATTTTAAGTGAAAACAATATTGCCATAAAAAAAAAAAAACCATTTATGTTGATAAAATTACAATTATATGTTATATTTCTTCATCTAATTTTTATTTAATTTCATATAATTAGAAAGGATTTGAATATAGATTTTCAATCTCCCTTTAGCTATCCATTCTATCTTATATAACTGATACACATGACCACATACATGTGAAAAGATAAATGATTTTCAATAAATGTATTTCAATAATATAGTTCGCTGAAAAGTTGGAAAATGGAGAAGATTGAAGCCTGTCCAGTAAAGTTTGAAGATTTGCTATCTTAATATAAATTAAGCACTGATTGTGTATATATATGGGAGAACATGATCTTGATCAACTGATGAGTGCTTATTCAGCACAAAATATGTACACTGCAGATCATTTATCTTTTTCACATGTATGTAGTCATGTGTATTGATTATGTAAGATGGGATGGATATCTGAAGGGAGCTTGAAAGTCTATGTTCAAATTCCTCTAATTACATGTAAAATTCAATATATACATTACATTTCTATTCAAATATTAATTGCATATAAAAATAATTTTAAAAAATAACACCACTGCAAAACATTCAAAGATTTATTGATTAGATAAAACAAACAAAGTTAATGACAGAACATGAGGTGTATCACAAATAAATTTTGAAATGTCCATTATATTGATTTAATTTTTTTGTATATGTTTCATTTTAATTTAATTAATTTAGATTCAGCAGAACAACAATCTCACCTTATATAAAAAACTGGTAGTAAGAAAATATTATTTTTTGTTTTTTAAAAATTATACTAATTGAAATATATTATATTTACACATAAATGAATACTTAATTATTAATAAAATGCTTAGTAAAATGTTTATTCAACAAGGCAAAACTCTCCATACAGTAGTGCCACCCTGTGCCAACCAGAGTAATCAATGGATTCCAGAAGGTGTGTGCATAAAATCCTTGCCTTGTTTAATAACAATTATGTGCTAGTATGAGATAGTGATCATGTGATGTTTAGTGGTTTAAAATGTTTATTCATTAAATGTCATTTTTTTCAATTTTAAGCTTTATTTTTTAAACCAGATTTTTACTTTTTTATATTGAATTTAGAGTAATACATTATTTCTTTTGCCACAAAAGATCATTGTAACTGCTCATTTCTTATCAAAATTTTTCATTTATGAGATATTGTGAAAAATCATTTATTCACTGTCTTAGCTGTTAGAATTTAATTTTTTTTATTAAAATTTTTTATTATTATTTTAAAAATAAGTATATTGCATTAATTAAATGTCAGACAAAAAGCAACTAAATTATATATATAAAATTATATTCTACTAGAATATATATGAATAATTCATAATAATTACAGTATTAACATTTGTCAAGCCTTCAATATAGTGCATTTTGTCAAATCTTTATCTAGTTTTAAGAAATATTCACAAAATCAAATACTCAATTAACCCTTTCACATTCTGACATTTTCTATTATTCCACCGGGTGGAAGTTTTTGAAAATACTCAACTTTTCACATCTATACAAAATGTTTATTTTATACTAAAATACAATAAATTGGACTTAACATTTTAATTTAATTTTATAAGCAAATACTATTCTAAAAAATCATATTTGAATTTTATGAATATTTTGTAAATATTACCAACAATGTAGTGTAAACATTCTTTCAGAAAATAAACAAATTCTTTTTTATTTTAAGTTTTTTCTACAATGTGAGTGAACAAATGTGGATTAGAGATAAATCTAACAAATTCTACTTTAATATCTAATATTTGCTTTATAATTATTAAAATATTTAAAAAAATTCTAACACTGAATCAATTTTAATAGGTGATGATGTTGCAATATGAGTTTCATATAAAGTATGGTAAAACCTATGCCATGGTTTTCATTGTTAATATTGTACTGTATTTGCTTTAATACAAGTTTCATTGGCAGTTTAGAATTTTAAATCACCAAATTTTCCAAAAGAAAATATTTTTCTTTTTAAATATCTGATTGTATTTTTTTTTGACAACATAAGTTATATATATTTTTTTAAGTTAAAGAGATTAAAAAAAAAGAGATAAAGAGAATAACTAAAAGTTACTTTGATTTGTGCTAAGATAAGGATAAATTCTTATCACAAATCAATTAGAAATACTTTTTTTTCATATGTCAAATGCAATGACCGGGAAGTGAACTCAGACCTGCTAACCATTAGGCCACCAACGCTTGACTACTTAAACTTAAAATGACAGCATTCTTTCACTGTAATTAAAGAAGATGACCAAAAGAAAAAAAAAGATGATTTTGAAATAAAAATAAATTAAATTTTGTCAAAGTTAAGAGGTATCAGATATGTGTGGCAGACTAAAAATCAGGAGAGTATAAAAATAAAATACTTTTTGTGTGGTGGTTATCTTAGATCTTTGAATTCTTTTGCCTGGTATTATATATGACCTGAAATAGCCATTTGACATAAATTAATTTTCTCTGTGAGGTCATATAAAATGCACCAAGCTACTCTCACCAATGGACTGAATCATTGGAATATGTGTGAATAGAGAAGACTTCATTTAATGTTTTCTTCCTTCCTGAAGTTGTAATAATGCCATGAGTGAAGCCATTGCCTATCTGAAGCGTTGAACCCCAGACTACATATAAGCTGTAAAAAAGTTATGCAATGGATCCCTCTCAAGACAAACAAACTCATACATGGTAATTCTATAAATGATATAATTAAACAGTTGAAACTTACTATAAGAAACTTTATTGCATAAATTAGAAGTGATCACTTTCTTGAACTATAATCTTAAGAGCAGTAATTTTTAATAACCATTTAATGTTGATTTTATATTTTTATTCTCTTAGTAATATTCTAAATATTTTAATTATGAATTAATAAACCTGAATATAACTTACATTGTTGTCTATTTGTTAGTTATTAATAGGATAAAATTGTTTAAATTCAACCATTATTACTTCATGAATAAATTGCTAATGCTGCATTAGAAAATACCATCCTCCAGGTGTAGCAAATAATTTGATAATAGTAACTAATAAAAATAGGGGGATGGGTCAGTGAATTCTTGGATAGAATTCTGGCACCTTGTAAATAAATCAAAAGCTGGTTCTCTCCTCATTGCAATTCAAGTTTAGTTACGTTAAGCGAGGTTCTGTGATCAGGAAAAATAATAGCCTTCAATAAAATTACCTGACACATTCTAATTATGAAATTAGAAAACTGTGTAATTTGGTCACTGAATACAAAACATATAAAAGGTATAAACCCTAAAATACCAATGGACAGTACAATTTTATGACCGAGTTTATTAACCAGTTCATTTTTCCAGGCATTGGAGCAGTGTTTGAGATTTCTAAAAGTAAAATTTATATTTTTCACCCTCTGTTAAAAATTTTGTGAAGCTTTTTTTTTTACGGCTTTAAAATTCATGTATATTTATTTTCTAATATTTTAAATACAAAAAAATTCAAAATATGGTGGGAATATCAAATATGTGGTCCATCAAAGCATTTCAAGCTTTGCTGATGATGGGTTACCATTATATATTTAACACTCGCAAATTTTGTGAGATTACATTGAGAAAATATGATCATTGAGAAAATATTATGATGATCTAAAAACTTGATTTTTTGAAAAGTTTATGATTGTATTTGTATTGTAATTGTGTAATAATTATTAAAAATCAAGGATAAATATTATTACATATTTATTTTTTACAAAAATGTTTTATTTTTAAATATAAAAGAATATATTCTTCTAAAAATTGTTATTATAGAGATTACAGTCATGGAAAAAACAGTGTCTAGAAATGAGATTACTCAGCAGATTGTTATAAAATTTAGCAATATCATAAAAATTACAAAAAAATTTTTAAACCTTTAAAGCATAAATTGATAGATTTAAGAGTTATTAAAAATAATTTGTTCAGATTTTTAAAACAAACATCAAAGATTTCATTCATTTTGGAAATTGAATCAGCTCCATCTGAAATTTGATGACATGACAGCATTTTGTTTTGATTAAAATCTAATTTTTAAAATAATTCTGAAAATCAAATATAATTTTTAAAAATTTATTTAATTTCTAAACAAAAATATCTATCAAATGATGTCAAATTTATTATATTCCAATAAATAATAATGGTTTAATATCAAAATGAAAGTTGAAAGCTTAAATCTAGTGAGACCAAAAAAATCTGTTGGAATATTAGTAGAAAAATAAAGCAGTTAAGTTCTATTTATAAAAATGAAACATAAATGAATTAATTGAATTGAACATGTGCATTTTTTTATTTTAAATATTTATCAACCAATTAGTGTGTGAAGCCAGAAACTAGTCTGGGGATATTGGGTGAGTAGGCTTAGATAGGGATTTTATGCACAAGTCTTCTGGCATCCATTGATTACACTGGCTTGCACTGGTTTCCTGTTTTAATAACAGTTAAGAGCAAGCATAAGAAATAGTGATCATGTTTCAATGGCTTAAAACCAATCCTGCCTAATAGGATATTGGTGGCTATGGTTATTAAAGAACCAAAGACACCAAAATGTATGAAGACTGAACTGAGTTCAAAACTATATGGTTATATAAGCTGATGAGCTTGGATTGAAAATATTATAGTGCTTTCAATTTAAGTCTCATAGTTTTGTTGTTAAGTAGAGATAAAAGGTGGCTGCTGGAGAGTTGCATTAGATCCTAAGATCTAGGTGCAGTGCTCTCAGATCCAAGGCTTTTCACTGACAAAGGCCACAAGCTAAAAACTCGTCTGGGGTTATTGGATGAGTAGGCACTATATGCGGATTTTATGCACAAGCCTTTTGGCATCCATTGGTTACTCTGGCTTGCACAGAGTGGCAATACATATAGAGAGTTTTGCCTGTTTTAATAACAGTTAAAAGCAAGCCTAAGAAATAGTGATCATGTAATGTTTATTGGCTTAAAATATTAACTATGAAAATGGTAATATTTATGATATGGCAAAATTAAGGCTCAATTTTTTTTAAAATATGAGAATATTTCTTACATGTACTATCCCCTCATCTTACATGACAGCAATTTCCAGTAACCCCAGCATTTACTTTTACCTCCAGTTAAACATAAAGCCAAACACGGGATCACAAAAATGAATGGTAAGTTCCTGACCTAAAAGTAGGTTTATGGTAACCTGACAACAGAATACTACAAACAAGCAAAAATACTTTGATCATTATTGGAGCTAGTTTGCCAATTTCTTAATACAACTTATTTTAACATTTCAGTTTCAGAACTGCGCCATAAATTTAATGGACCCTATCATGAGAAAGTAAGTTTTGCACATAGACAATAGCACATAAATGTCAATTATTATTCTCAATAGACATTATTGAAAGATGTGATTACATGGTTATATAAAAAGAAAATCTCATTTTAATAAATTGAATAAATTGTTATGCTGCAATCTGTCAGCAGAGTACTTAAGTGCTAACATGGTCTCCTGAAATACTAACTATGCTGTGATTACAAATCTTTTTAAAAAAATATAATTTGCATAATTCTCGAAAATCCATTTCCACAAACTGTGCTCTTCATATTAACAAAATCTTCGCAGTAAATATATGTTATTTCAAATTTATATAACTAGAAATAAATAGTCCAGTAACGGAATAATTAATTTAAAACTTATGTATTAAGAAATATTTACTTATATGTACACCAGCTCTCAAATGTTCGTAAGAGGAGTTTAAAAGAATCTGTGAGTGAGATACCACTAAACATATGCAATGTAATGATGTATCACAGTACACTGTTTGAATAAAGACTCACCATCATTCAACCAAAGACCTTTTCTTGTCGTTAAATAATGAAACACCCCCTCCCCTACTCCATCAGTTATTTAAAATTCAACTGATTCCAAAAGCTCTGACTTTTTTTTTTAAAAATTAATGATATTAATATTCAGCCTTCTATAAACTTCGGAAAAAGACAAAATCACTGAACTATATATGATTGACAAAAGATAATAAAAAAAGGGATCAAAGATTTTTAATTTGTTAAAGAACTACTCTTAAATTAGCATTTATTTATAGTATTTAACTATTATGCCTTTCTGTTTGTATGGGTCTTTTCCAACCAAGGTACCTGTGCCCCAGGGAGTATGGGAGGCTTGACTAAGGGCTACAGTGAATAGCAGGTAAATAAGTATATTGTGCTAATAACATATTCCAAATAGTTATCAACATATACCAGCAACATTTCAAGTCTTTTTTCGAACAGGATACAGTGAAGTTGCATAGACGTTTTTCTCACAGAGGGTTCGATAACCCAAAATGCCCAATTGAGATTTATTTACAAAATAAAGCTTTTATGAAAACTTAATTAATAATGAATAGGGGGATATTGAATAATTTATTGAAAGCTAAGGGGATACGGGACCAAAAAGACCGAATAAAAATTTCTTATTATAATGAATAGGGGATACCGAATAACTTAATAAAAGCCAACGGGAGGGGGGGGGTATAGAGACCAAAATGGTTGGGAACCTCTGGTCTAGATTATATTGTATATAATTGTTTGTGACGTATAATTATTTTAAAATATATAATGCAATCTGGGAAAAAAAATATATTTAAATTAAAAATACAAAATATTTTGCTAATGATTATTTATTTTTATAAAGTTTATTCTCAAAATAAAGAGGAGAAAATTGAGTTTATTTCAAATTAATTTTAAAACGTGATATATAAATGGAATCAAAGAATTCTTAAAATACATCGACACATTTAATATATCTTTTATTAAAAATAAAGTTATAAATACATCACACTTTATATGATTTGATTTATGAATAATTTTTTTTTAAGTATGATTTTTTAAAAACATTTTGGTAATTATAACTTGAAAAAGTATTAAATTACCCATAATTCAATGAAAAAATCATGTTTTCACCAGATATGCATAAAACGTTAACCTGTGAAATTCTTCATAATCAAATGATGCGTTTTATTTGCTGAGTTTTGATGAATAATAACAAAAAAAGATGTACACGATCATAGCAAATATCTTAGATACTAAAAACTAAGTTTAAGATATTAAAAAAATATCAAATTTTTAAATAAACAAAATTGGCTAATTTTTATTTAATAAAATGCTGTTTATTGAAATACTAATTTACTTTAAAAAATAAAAATAGTTTTTATAAAATTTTCAAAAACAAGTTGAAGATAATCATGGAATAAAATATTCATAAGTGTATAACCCTCTCTCTTTTTAACCAATAAAAAGTTCTGTAAGGCTTTGGTGCAGAGTAACAGACTCTGGATTTCAATGACTATGGATTACTACCCAGATGGGTCGTTTTAGGCACTCAAATTTCTTGTGAACTTCGGAAAAAATAAATACATTTGATTATTGTAATTATTAGAAACAAATTGTGTTACATTACAATCAGATATCTTTGCTTTATGATCGCAGAAACTCATTTTCTGACCGATAGTGAATACATATCTGCCAACAAAAAAAAAAAAAAGTTCTTTGAATTTTTTTTTTTTTTAGATATTTGTAAATATTTCTAAGCTTGATTATATTTAAACTTCAAATTGTAGATGTAGGAGTAAATGTAATAACAACTCAATAAGATTTGATAATGAGTATATTAATGAATATAATGAAAAACTAATCCTGCTCCATCTAGTATTAGGTACTGAAACTATCGTTAATAATAGTTTACTTTTTTGATATATTTTGTAACAAAATCTATTTTCTCATTATAAAATTTATTATACTCTTTGGTATTTAATAATGTTAAACAGCATTACTGTAATTACAAGATGCATAATCTAAATTAATTTAAAATTAGTACAAGTAATAGTAAATATAATAGAAATGATGTTATTTAAGGATTCTAAATGACAAAATGTTTTGTTCATTTTTAAAATATATATACAAAATTTTAAAATGTAATATTAGATATACAAAAAACATATAGAGAAAAGCTTTCATAAAATACATTTTTAAATAGTATGTGCTTAGCCGGCTTTCAACTATTACAAGTCATAGATATAGCATAAGTTGGGAGTATGTGAATATATGATGTTATTGCTAATTTACATGAAATTTAAATATGAAAATTAATTTGGTAGAACAGGTTATCTCTTAGAAAGAAGTGCACATGATTCTTTTCTATTGATAGAGTTTTTGTTACCTGAGATATGCCATGTCTCTTTAATTTTTTGTTTAATGTCACTGGATTCAGTGCACACGATGTCAGATGATGGAACAAGGGAATGACCAGGTGAATAGAAATGTTCAAAAAAATACTGAGTGTATGTCTGTATTTGTTCTAGCTTTTTGATATAGATATGTATGTTGAGCTATACATGTAGATAAGTGGTCAGTTGGTAAGATATCCTTTGCATTGTCGAAAAGCCAATGTAATAGAGGTGCTGTACACAGAGTGACTTGATGGGTGGGAGTAATAATTTTAGTAATGTGGTAGGTTATATTAGGTATGTAGGAAAGGGACACCTGGGGTTTAGGATCAGAGAGGGGTAGGAATATTGTGTTTTATGATAAAAGTTTCTAACGGTTTGTAGAAGTAGAAAGTCTACGTCTGATGTTATGCAGTTCAAAATTTGTATTTGCTGATATTGTCCTTCCTGTCCGATTTAAACTTGCATAAATGAAGGTTACAATGTAAGAAGGCTTTAAAACATGCAAGTTTGTGAGAACATGGTGTTAGAGAGTCAGGATAGATGAAATCACAAAACTATATTGGTTTAATAACCATTTTGTAATTTAATGTGGGAAAATCACATTTTATGTGGAGATCCAGGTTTTTAATATTGTTGAGACTATCTTCATTTTCACGAGTTAACGGAAGAGACATAACATCGGAGATTTATTGCTGGATTTGAGAAATTACTGAAGTGGATACATAGATGAACATGTTATTGGCATAAATATATAGAAGTATTACTATGCAACATATTCTGTAAAGATGTAAGAAAGAATTGAAAGGCAATCAGTGATATCTACACACATTGCAAATTATTTTCAATAGCTCTCTGAACATTCTGGATAAATGCATTTTTTTTCTCTACAACTTGCTCAATTTTCTAGCTGAAAAACAAAGCATAATATTGACACCTCCTGTCAGCTATAACTACATCAACTGCACAATATTTATGTCTCCAGAACTAATATCTAATATTCTAAATCTCAGCTCGTGATTCATTGGTGGTTCTTGGCAGCACCTTATTAGAGATTTAGTGGTTCAAATTGAAACAACCTTCAATGATATTCCCCAATATGAATACATCATTGGTCAAATTGTGCAGAATGTTGATTCCGATCATGCAACATTTAAACATAGAGGTGGTCCAATTGCTGTTTTCAAATAATATTTCCTCAACAATAACATTGAATTGTATTTTTATATTGTACTATTTTTATAAGGCCAGTGCTTTTTACTTTTACTGAAACAAGACTTTATCATCAAAATAAACATGCAGATTCTAAAGCTTAAATTTATACTTACAGCTGCCTAAAATATGAAATGGCAAAAAAATAAATTTATTTCTTTGGCCCTTTGAAAATATTGCAACACCACATTCTGGAAACAGGAATACTTTAGTATTTATCCATCAGTCACTACCCCTCTAGGTTGTTCGCCAACACAAAATTACAAAAGATGCGCGGTATACCAAGATGGCCACCCTTTGCATCTAATTATTGACTTTGGAGATCCCTATTATTATAAAGCAGATAAAATGATAAACCAATGGTTGTTTGATTCCTCCAGCTTTGGCAAGTATACTGTAAGATCCTCTTTTAAGTATGTAGAAATGATTAAGAATGCATGGTTGAATCAACATGTCTGTATCACTTTGCTTCAATTTCTGAACTACATGGATCAACTCCTCTTACAACTACATCAGAGATTACACTTTCTTCAATGCAAAAAAATACAATATAACAGCAAATCACTTAATTTTTTATCCCATCACATAATATAAAATAAAGCATGTGATGTGATGCATTGTGACTTCTTCTTAAACGGAATCAGGAATCTCTCAGCAACTATGCCCAGAAAAACCTGTTAGCCACTTTACCTTCCCTTTCCATTCCCCACCCTATGTTTTCCCATAACCTGCTCCATTCCTTTTCCACAACATAATATTTGTCAACTCTATGGCTTTTATATCTAAATTCCCCCTATATTTTCCCAAACCCAACATAAAAACCACTAACCCACTTTGTATAATCACTTTGTTCATATTTATTCTTCCATAAATTATTTGTACCCTTTCTGCTTTCAAGCATTTACATTCAATTAACAAATGTCTAATATTTTCTATTCCTTCCTTACACAATTTACAGACTAAATCACCCATATTTTTCCGTTTACTTGTATATTCTCTTGTTGCTAAAGATCCCGTTTGAACCTTAAACAATAAACTACTTTCCTTGCTATTATCATAAATTAATTTGCACCCAATGTTCTGTTTACTTCTATATATATTTAAACTTTATTCTCCATACTAGTTCTCCATCTCTCCAACTCCCTACTCTAATGCCATCTATTGCAAGCATAAGTAATCAATAATCACCACATACTCTATTATATTTAAAACCACCATCCTCAAACTGACATTTTTGGCTTATGCATTCATCAATAAATCCAAAGTGTCATCAACAAACATCAAAATCAGAGACTAATCTGAGGACGGAGATTTAAAGTGCAATAGAGCATCTGGTAACCACCAAGTTCTCAAGTTTAAAGTAGATGGCAGCAAAACAGATGCACTTGTTTTATGAAAAAAATGTGTTGAAAACAACTGCAAACCTTCTCTATCACTATTCCCATTTTCATAGAATTAGTTATTAAATGATATGACACTAAAGTGGATGTTTGAACATTGGATGTGACAGAGAGAAGCTCTGCTTCTCCGATCTTTAGCTCCTGAATCTTCCACTCTACTACTAAATTAAATCAGACTGGACATAGGATTAGCTTTGTACTTGAATTAAAAAAAGCTTAAATGCAGCAGACCAGACATAAGTGCAGATGACATTATATATTATGCAAAATTTTGCAACAAAAATAATATGGATATATCTTTTATCTAAATATATATATTGTAAATAAAAATGGCACATTACATATTTATTAATAACTATATTAAAGAGCTATTAATAAATATATGTATATGGTTATATATAATTTTACATATTATACCATTTCCAACCTTTTTATGCACTTAATAAGTAGGATTATAAAGATCTCTGATGATGACTGCAGGACAACCGAAACTGTAAGATTAAAGTTTTGGTGTAAAAAATAGAATTGTTAAGTGTATAAAAAGTTTGGAAATGGTATTATATGTAAATATGGAAATCAATACATAAGGAAAGGAGGAAAAAGAAGAAAATTGCATTATATATAATTTTAAATGGCACTTATCAATGTAAATTTAAGGTTACCATGAGATTTTAATAAATTCATAATTTTTTAAAAAATTGGAATTCTTGTGATATTTCCTTTAGCAATTAAACTTTTCACTTTATTAATTGTAACCAATTAAATCTTTTGCATTTTCTGCACACTTCTTCTAAAAGTTTGTTGTTAAATCACCAGCTATCATCTAAGATAAAACATTCTCAACCAGCGTCTCTCACTATGCATGAATTTCACAAATCAATCTCCAATCATCAGCTAATCAGGAGATTAAAAATATCCGAACATTCATTTACAGAAATAATAGTTTATATTTCTATTATTTACTTATTTAGTGTATGAATTTAGACAATGTAACTATTAAAAAAATATCATAAAGAAACCTGAACAGATAAAGAAACCTGAACAGATAAAGAAAGCTGAACAGATTCCAACCAGAAGGTAGATTCACTGATGGCTTTATTAAGTCCTTCAATTCTGATGCTGTAGAGATAAATTCAACATATAATAAATTATAATTTCTATTTGTCCATATTTACTAAAATCAATGATTGATAAATGGCATTCACAGAGAACAAGGACAGTCTTCAATCTGTTGATGATACTCCATTTGTTTCTAAAAAGATCAAATCCAGAAGGCTTTATTGTTGGATCAGAAAAAAGAAATTTATTTGGAATCCTCTAAACACCTTAATTCTTCAATTATAGCTTCTTGGTTGCACATTCAAAATAGGGATCTTAAATTTGGGTTGAGTCTTAGGTGCTAAAACTATATCTTGATTTATTGGCAAATCAACTCTGTTTAACAGAATTTACTTTCTGTGAGATAATTTATATTATGTGGAAGGATATGTGACAGAACAGAATCTACTTCAAAGGAGAAGATTTAAATGTAGTATCATTTCTGCATAATAATATGTTTTTCCATTATATGTCTTAATTTCTTAGAGCTTGAAAGATAGCTTGTATTAATATCAGGACATTTAGTTCATAGCAAATCTAAAAGATATGATCGATTACAAATATTTTCAGGCATATAGTCAACTTTTTTTTTGTACAGATTTTAATAAATCCACAAAAGCAAAATATAAATTTGAGTTTATATATTTCATAAAACTATAGAAAAGATTTGATTTTTTTCTTAATATGAGTATATGAGTAACAAATGCTTCATAGAAACAAGTAATCCAAATTCTTGCTATTATCTTTATAATAGTTTTAAAGTTTTTATACTTATATTCAAATCAAGTTTTTATACCTACATTCAAATCTGAAATACCCAAACTGGCAGATGCATGTCTTCTACACCATAGCATACCCTCATATGTGGGAGGATCCAAAAAATAAACATAATTTTATAATAAAAAATTGGTTAGTTTCAAGTATTATAAATTTAATTTCTTTCAAATTACTATTCATTCAATGCAATATACTAGTCTAAACTTATTTTTCATTTTTCAATGTAGTCCAGAAATACTTGCAAAGTGATGCTTTTTAACATTTCCATTATTTTTTTCTATCACTTCTAAATCCATACACACACACACACGTACATTGAGACATTTTTCCATTTAAGATTTAAAAAATCACACCAAGCGAGATCGAGGAAATATGGTTGATGGACAAGCTGGATCATGCTGAATTTAATTAGAAAGTGTTTCACACTTAAGACTTTGATGATACTGTTGGGGTAAAATTTGCATTCTTTTCTTTGCCACAAAATGGGATGCTTTATCACATCATATAAATGTTCCAGAGATTGCAGATAAAATGTCTGACTTATGAATTAAATCTGAGAGAAGAATGTTGTTTGAGTAAAAAAAAACTGCATTAATTGTTCAAACATTTCAATCATTATATATAAAAAAGATAAATATGTGTAACACACTTTACAAAAATATGTGTTATCCCTCAATTTCACATGGTGATGGCATTTGGAAGATTGATGCAGAAGGATTCCTGCAAGAGGTATGTAACAGCAAAAGTATACACTACAACAGGCACACAAACCAGAGAATGATTCCAGTTATTTTTGGGTCCCCTCTTGTATATACATGTTCTTTTAAGAATATTTTTAAAAAAATCTAAAATTTTGTAAATGGCTCCTTTTCAGAGCTTATTAATTCAATTCCTTCCCCTTTTACATTTTTGTGATTTAACATTGTTTTTAAAATTATGTTTTTTGTCTAAAACTTCTGATACTGTTCATCTCATAATTGAAACATGCTTTTATTTCATTAATTTATTGTCAATTTTAAAATTATTTCATATTCTTTTTTATTACCTTCTTATAAATGTTTTTTTTTTTTTTTATTAAATCAACAATTGGATTTTTATGTTTATATATAATATGGATGGCTAAAGAGTTGAAGAGTGGAGAATATTGAAGCCTCTTTATTAAAGTATGAAGATTTGTTATCTTAATATAATATAAACTGAGCACTGATTATGTATATATGTGGGAGATAACGATCTGGGCCAACTGATGAGTGCTGGTTTTTTAACATATATGTCGTCATGTGTATCGGATATATAAAATAGAATGGATATCTGGAGCTTGAAAATCTGTGTTCAAATCCTCTACAATTACATACAACATAGTTAATAACTAATAAAAAATCTGATAATTTTCATTCCCTATTGGATTCAACAGTATAAAACTCTTATTCAACAATCAGCTTTCTTTACTATAGCATACAATTTCATATATGTGTGTATACTCTATTCAGGAATTATGTTGCAGTTTTTAATATTGAGATTGAAATTAATTATTAGGTATTATGCTGAATGTATATAATTAGATATCAATTATTATTAATAATAAAAAATGTATAATTCATTACAATCAAATTTGTCAATATTTCAAGAAAACCACTCATATATATCTAAACCAATCATTAATTAATAAACTGCGTTTCATAATAAGTTATACATTTTTCATAATAAATATTATTTAATTATAATAATTGAAAAAAAAAAAGACAGCTAACATTTTAAATCTAGCTATTTTTAAATAAAGCTTTTGCAACTCTAATCATTTAGATGACATTGTTTTTTGGTTTTTTTGACAACAATTAGAAGAGTTGAATCATGCGCAATGGGCAAGGCAATGTTTTCACGTTTGCGATCAGAAGAAGATGAAAGTGATGTCAAATGAAAGCATTTCATTCTTAAGATTCACCTGCTTTACCACATCCATACAGACACTCAAATACGAATAGTTTGTCTAGACAGGCAAAAGTCTATATTCTACGATGGAAAACGATCACCCTCTAAGTATGACATCTCTTCTATGACTCTTCTGCAAAGTAAAATAGACAAAGTATTTGACGGTTGATATAAAACACTTTCTCTTCTGCATTCGCAAACGTCCGTTTTTTATCTCATGTGTCATAGCATCAGCCGGGAAGCGAACCCGCCAACCCGGGACAACTGCTTGTAAAGCAGCCGTCGCTGACCTCTCCACCACTAATGCTTGACAAACGTCCGTTTTTAATTAAATAATTCATAGCATTTATTTATTTAATAAATGATGTTTCATTATTAATTACACACTTAGATCAATTAAAAAAAATATGCAAGAGAAATTTAATGACATCAGACATCTAATATATATGTTTGAACACTCAGAGACTATAAATTGTATTTGCATATATATATACTGGGGGAAAACAAAGCAAAGGTGAAGTGGGTGCTTCAAAATGCATCCAAGATGTGAAAGATTGGTTTGATTCCTGTGTTGATGGAAGGTTGCAATATAATAAAAATGATGATGCACAGATAAATAAATAAAAACTTGGAAAATATATACTTCGGTGCAATGACTATAAACTTTTCCACAAAATGTTCAAAGTTGCATAGAAATCAGTTCCTGCCATATCAAACTGTCAATATGGGAATGGAGATTCAGATATTGATATCTCTATAACAATATATATATATACTATTCATTAACTGAGACTTGTGTTTATTTGGGCTAGAAATAATGTTTCCTATAAGAAATAATTAGTAATAATCATCAATATATTTACGTAGAACAGTTTATATCAGTTGTGAATGCAGGTAGTTTGACACATTATAATTTGCTATTTTCCTGAAGGTTTGTGATGATGGTGTTTTAGTTACATTTATATATTGGACTATTTCCGTCATTTAATATGAGTATTGAATGTCTTTAGAAAAAAATAACTTTTTAAATATTCAAATACATTCAACTTTTAGACATTCAATACTCATATTAGATGATAGTAATTTGCTGTCTATAAATGCCGAGAAAATGATGAAGATATAAGAGATTGTGATCTGGTCCAATTGATGAGCGCTGGTTCAGCTTGACACATACAGCTTTGGATAATTTGTCTTTTTCACATTTTTGTTCATGTGTTTCAGGAATGTTTGAAGAGATAGAAAATTCAAATACGATTAATATATATGTATATGAACTTATGTTTTTAAGAATATCTAAAAATGTATATATGAAGTATGTGTCTTACTCACTTGAAATGTCAGGTGGGTGTTTCAAAATGGATTAAATATAGAGAGATTGATGAGATTTCAGTACCTATGAATGGTTGTGATATGATAGAGCTCAAGTCAAAGATGTACTAGTAAAAGCAAAAAAATAGAATATATATATAACAAAAAAAATTCATAGAAATATATGCTTGCACATACACTGAGAAGAATAAAATATATCTATTGAGATGAATTAGTCCCATAGCACATAATAAAGTGTCTGTGCATATATATATAAAGCTTAAAAGGAGAAGTAGAAATGAACACAAAATGTTCTTTGCATATATATATATATATAATAGCCAAATATCCAATATAAAAAAATATTTTTCCACAATGTTGTTATTTAGATTAATTATTATAATGAGATATTATTTTATATAGCGCTATGTTTTTTATGTAATAGTAATATTTAGCGATTAAGCCAATGCACATGCGCTTTAAAGATAAATTATAAATGAATACTCTCAATTTTTCCAAACATATGAGATATAGTATTTTAGAAAGAATGGAAGGAATCCACCAATTCTTTTGACCCAAACGTTTATGTATGGGCAAATCTTAAGTGTGTGGAATTAAGAGCGTGAAGATGTTACAGGATCACTTTAAATTACATTTGTTATGTTTGAACAAATGACACTTGCGAAATCTTTACAATTACTATTACATAAAAAACATAGTGCTATATAAAATAATATCTCATTATATATGTTTAATTTCAACTAAAGAATGACGGTTTGTAAATTGTAAAGATTTCGCAAGTGTCATTTGTTCAAACATAACAAATGTAATTTAAAGTGATCGTGTAACATCTTCACGCTCTTAATTCCACACAATTAAGATTTTCCCATACATAAACGTTTGGGTCGAAAGAATGGATGGATTCATTCCATTCTTTCTAAAATACTATATCTCGTGTCTGGAAAAATGAGAGTATTCATTTATAATATATCTTTAAAGCACATGTGCATTGGCTTAATCGCTAAATATTACTATTAATTATTATATTAAAGTTTTCTTTCTATGCTTATTTAAAATATGTAATCTGGAATAACTAAAAATTTGGTTAACTATCAATTTCGATATTTTCAAAGTACTTTAAACTATTTACTGAGAATAATTTTATATGACTTTACAGATTTTGACTAAAATATAAAATATTCCAATATAAATAAAGAATTTTTGAATAAAATAATGTTTTTAAAAAAATAATGTACATTAATCCTATAATTGGTTTTTAGTTAAAGGATTAAGAATTTTTTTTAACTAATCACTTTTAAAGGATTTCTTGTTTTCAAATTCCTCTGTATACTATAAATAGTATTTTCATATTAAAGATTAGTTATTAAGTTACAGAGAATGCAGATGTAGAAAAAAGAATGATGCAAATCAGCTTTGAAGAGAAGCAATTGTTAGGAATCTTTATGTTAGTTGAGTTTGAACTTCCATGGAAGTACCTTCACAGGTGTGCCTCAAGCCTTGTATGTGAACAGTAGACCACTTATCTAAATAGAGTTTGGAACTTATAGAAGCTTAATTGAGTTAAGAATCACAAATCTTTACTTATTTCCCAAAAATAACAATAATAAGTCAGCCTACCAAACTTGAGATTCCAGTGCTATGTTTTACATATATGCTACTTCATATATAGATTGAAGCATTAACAAGACACATCTACTGTCAATTTTATATGTACTGTACATGAATGAAATCTATTTTATGAATGTATGAAAAACAAATGGAAAATAAACTAACAAGTAAAACATATTAAACAAATTATTTTAAACTAACTTTGGAGTTAATGAAAATCTATTTCTACTTATTGCTTAAATGCGTATTATGTATATGTTTATTATTTAATGATTTGTATATGGTTAAAATAGAATAATATTGGCATATTGATTTATTTAAGTCATTATTAAGATTTGAAGAATATTATAACACCCAGTTTGTATGTACGTACATACACATATATCTAAATTCACTCACTATCGTCATATTAAAATCATCATTATCTTCACCATTGTCAACCATTATCAATTCATTACAGGATAAAGGTCTCTCCAAATTTCAATTCATCTTCTCCAATCGCTAGCCTCTTTTTTCCACATCAACCCTGTATACTTTCTTATTTCATCCATCCGTCAGCCCAACTCCATTTCAGTCTCTTAATAATTTCAATGATGTCAGTAACAACTGTTTGTTTTCTTACCCATGTATTGCACTTTTGATCTCTTCTTATTACTCCTAACATGCATCTCTCCATACTTCTTTGAGGACTCTGAAGTTTCTGTATTGCTCTTTTGTTAAGTGTCCAAGTCTGAAATCCATAAGTAAGAACTGGTAAAACACTTTTATTAATAACATTCCTTTTCAAACACATAGGCATATTTCCTTTTAGTATCAAGTTATTTCTACCAAAAACCACTCCAACCAAGTTTAATTCTGTGATTAATTTTATCCATTATGTTTCTACTAAAGTAATAATCTGACCAAAGTATTTATAGTTGCTAACTTCTTCTAACTCATAATAATCAACTTTTATTTTCATCTTTTGAGAAAATCCATTGAACATTACTTTAGTCTTTTTAACATTTACCTTTAGTCCTACTTCTTGCTTTCATCTGATAACTTTTGCAATATTTCCTAAAGCTCTGAAGCATTATTTGCAAAAACAACTACATCATCTGTAAAATGTAAATGACTTAAATAATCTCCATTTACTTTTACTCCTTTATTTTACAAAGCGCAGACGGTATTGAAATTAAACTGAGAGAGTACAAACCTCTCAAGCGCTTAGCCAATCAGATCGCAAATACTGAGACAGAATTTAACAAGAAAAGAGTGGTTCCACTCTCTTCTTTACTTGTCTTTCTATATATCCAAGCCAGTCCAAAGTACTTAGATCTGAAAGTGTGAATCTTAAATATCTTCACACTTAACTCACTGAGTTCTAATTATAAACATACAGCGTGAAATCTTTCGATTTACTATGCAGTGATTTTTCGATGTTATAACTTACAGTAATATATGTAAATAATATTTATTTTACAAAGCGCAGACAGTATTGAAATTAAACTGAGAGAATGCAAACCTCTCAAGCGTTAGCCAATCAGATCGCAAATACTGAGACATAGAATTTAACAAGAAAAGAGTGGTTCCACTCTCTTCTTTACTTGTCTTTCTATATATTTAAGATTCAACTTTCAGATCTAAGTACTTTGGACTGGCTTGGATATATAGAAAGACAAGTAAAGAAGAGAGTGGAACCACTCTTTTCTTGTTAAATTCTCTGTCTCAGTATTTGCGATCTGATTGGCTAAACGCTTGAGAGGTTTGCACTCTCTCAGTTTAATTTTACTCCTTTAGCTTTCCATTTAAATCCATAAAATACTTCCTGCAACACTGCTGTAAAAAGTTTTGGAGATATGGAGTCACTGTGTCTTACAACCTTCTCAATGTTAACCTTCCTAGTATTATTATATAATCTAAATGTTGCTGTTACATTTTTATAAATATTTTTCAGAATATGACAATATCCTGCATTTATACCTTGATGATCCAATGCTTTAATAAGTGAAGAAATGCTTATAGAATCAAATGCCCTTTCATAATCTACAAATCCAAAGTACAATGATAACTCATATTTATTGATCCTTTCTATATCTTCTCTCAATACTTGGATATAATCTACTGTACTAAAACCAATTTTAAATCCAGATTCTTTTGATTGGTTGAAATCCAATGTTCTCTGTAAACAAGTTATAATTATCTTGGTAAAAATTTTGTATAAAACTAATAAAAGACTAATAGATCCGTAATTTCTAATATCTTCTTTCTCATCTTTTTTAAATATTAATACTGTATTCTTACAACCATCTGGTACATCTTTATCATTTAGACATTTGGTATATAACCTTGTTAAAAAAATTTCTATTTCTTCACCTGCTTCTTTTAATCAAAATTCCATCATTACCTAAATCTTTTCTCTTCTTCATAAATCATTTAAAACTGCACAATTTTGAAGATATAATAGATTTAGGATGTACTTGTTCTTTATTACTATATAATTCCTGATAGAATTCTTCTACCCATTTCATGATATCAATTCTTTTTTTAGTAATAGTTCCATGTTTTTTTCTTATTGCAGATATGTTTCCTACCAATACTAAAATGTTGTTTTAAGCTTCTAAGACTTTTATTCTCTTCTACAGCTTTCCTTTCTATTTCACAATTATACTTTCTTATATCGTTATCAACTCTTTTTGTCACCATTTTACAAAATTCAAGATATTCAATTCTTCTTAATGCATCATTTTTATATATCTTTATATTCCTTCTTTTATTTATAAATTCTCTAGTCTCAGTAGAAATTTTATTGGTCAATTGCTGCTTTTTTTCTACCATCTATCTTTGTTGCAGTTTTTAAAAGGCTATCAGTTATTTTACTATTAATTTCATTCAAACCTGAATCATGTTCAAAATCTACTAATACTTGAAACTGATTTGTAAGTTCTAATTTAAATTCATTAGAATGTTTCTGAAGATTAGGAATATCAATTGTGTATTGTTTTTCTTAATAATTTTTGTCTCCATAGTTTTACATTAACATGTATTTTACATAATAGATGATCACTTCCTGTTTTGAATTTATTAGGAACATTACAATCTTGAAATATGTATTTTCTGTTAGTCAAAATATAATCCATTTCTGCTGTATCTTCATCTGGATGCTTCCATGTCCATTTCCTTTTAACACTTTTCTGGAAAAAAGAATTCATAAAGTTTTTCTTTTTTTGAAAACTCCACAAGTCTATGTCCCCTCTTATTTCTATTACTATAACCAAAATTTACCCACATCACTTTCATCTTTCAATAGTTTACCAATTCTAGCATTAAAATCTCCTATAACAATTTACATATGCTGTTTGATCTGATCAAAAGCCTCTTGTAAAACCATATAAGAATACTCTACTACTTCATCATTATGAGAACTTGGGGCATAAACCTGAATTATTTACATTTGGTATCTGCTATTAAGTTGAATAACTAACCACTTTGTCTGATACACCATCAATCTCCACAATGTTGTTCTTTCACTTTTTATTTATAATGAATCCTAATCCACTTGTACTTCCAAAATTTGTGTCTTTGTAGTAGAGTACATGCCCACTTCTTAAATAAATTGTCTCTTCACCTTTTCTTCTAACTTCACAAAGTCCAATAATGTCCCATTTAATATGAGAGTTCTTCTTCCAATTCTGGCAATCTTTCTTCACTTGAAAGTGATCTGAAGTTGTAAGTATCAAAATAAAAAGTCATCATCAAATAGCAGCCTGGGTCTGCAATCAGGGGATTCTTATCACCATCTGTATTCAGTCATCAACTGCTGCCTTGCCTAGTGATTTTATAACCTCTTGAGAATAAGGGCCATGATTTATTTTTGTTTGTTATGAATGCAAATATCTATTAGAAAAAAGTTTCATTCACACACACATTCATTCTGCCTTAAAAAAACCAACTCAATGATATTTCAATTAAGAGCTATCAGGCAACTGAGAAGAAAAACTGTGGTGTTTCTTGATCTTAATTCAGAGGTAAAAAGCCAATAAACTCACCATGCTGGCTAATGTGTGTTGGTGAGCAGCCTATCAATGTTTGTATACTATATGAATAATCACATAATAATAACAACTGTAATGACCAGAATGTATGGGGTGAACTTTAGGAATTTGTCCTGCTCAGTTCCTTTAAGGTCTCAAAGAGGAATTAAAGGATATCCTTTCAGTTAAAAAAAAACTTCTTTCTGCATATCAAAATAGAATTGCTTATATTGGTTCATTTGTATGCATATGTATTCAAGTTTATGTATTACAATTATATAATTATAATTTAAATACTATGAAGATATAATTTTATTTGTCCAATCAGAATGATTTATTTATACCATACTTATCAGACCTTTCATTTATTATTATATTATTTCTGATTAATAAATTTATGAATATTTGTTTTAAGTTATTTCAGTGAAGTTATTTGATATTGGAATAGATTATCTTTGCAATCCCAAAATCTACTACAGACTACAACATTTGCAATATATGTGTAATGTGTTTAGTAATTAAAAAAGCAAGTCATGTATAACGTGACATTACTTTTAATAAGCTTGTAGTTACAAAAATGCACACAGAGAGCATACCAATAGCTCAAACAGGCTCTTAATTAATAAGTACGGTATGAGAAAATATTTAAAATCTTTATCCAGAACACTCTCATCTCCAGACCAACTGGTTTCGAGCTTATGGCTCACATCAGTGGAGAGCTAGAATATTCTGACACTAGACCTAAAATATCAATTCAAAAACCAGCACTTATTTCATACTATATTTAAGTAGAAACCCTGAAATTTTCCGACATGAAAAGGTCTTTAAATCCAGCGATCTAACTTAAATAGCTATATGGGATATTCCAATGATTCTTTACAGAATTATTTGGAAGATGTTAAGGTCATAAAAGTCATACACAAAGTCAATTGATTTCATTTTACTTTATAGATTTGATAATTAGTTTATTGATGCCAGTATACTCAAGGTACCTAATATCCATGATTATTGATGATGATCAGTATTAATATCATGATTCCAGCATTTACTACGCTTATTATTATAGATATTTATCAAATATGTATATGCAGATGAAATTTTGATAATTGCAAAGTCTGGCATTGGCTAGATGATGATTTATAATCTAGTTACTAAGGATGACCACTGGCTTTTAGTAAGATGCTAGTTTTTGGTCATTCTCTATACCCTATAAAATTAGCGCTTCTTTTTTTGGCTTATGAGAGTTACGATTTCCATCATCCTGTAATACATCTTTCTTCGTACTATTACAATATATAGAAATAAAGCAAATAAAATAAGTAGAAATAAAATAACATATATATAGTACTTTTTTTTAACTTTGTTTTGTTTCAAGAGAAAGACAGTATGTCAGATTGTAAATATAATGACAGACAGTTTGAAGGGATAAAAAAAAACTTGATGTGACTTTTTGAAAACATAGAATGTTTAACAAGTTGTATATCCTCTAAGGTAAAATGCATTTATATAAGTAGTACTTATGTACGTTTTTTAAACACCATTTATGAATTTAGCTGAAAGCAATGGTAACAGCAGAGATTTAAAAACAACATCCGCAAAATAGCGTATAATATTTCAATAAATGCAAGCAATATTGCATTTTTTATTATTATCGCATAATGTAACTTCATGTACATTAATGTATGTAAACAAATAATTTAATGTCATCGTAATCATGTAAAAGTATAAAAAATCATCTAGATGGCGCTGAAGACCTAATATCACTTTATTTTTTATAGTTTAAGGTTCGAACGGAAAAGCAACAAGAGAATATACATGTAAGTGGAAAAATATGGGTGATTTAGTTTGTAAATTATGTAAGGACGGAATAGAAAATATTAGGCATCTGTTAATTGACTATAAATGCTTGAAAACAGAAATGATACATATAATGAAGTTATGGAAAAATAAATATGAAAAAAGTGATTATACAGAAAGTAGATTATTGGTTTTTATGTTGGGTTTGGAAAAAGATAAGGGGGATTTAGATATAAAGGCTGTAGAGTTGACAAAGATTATGTTGTGGAAATGGGATGGAGCAGAATATAGAAAAATTTAGAGTGGGGAATTGAAAATAAAGTGGCTAACAGGTTTATCTGGGCATAATTGCTGAGGTATTCTTGACTTCGTTTAAGAAGAAGCCACAATACATCACATCACATTAATTATTGTAAATTTAATTATGTATCGTATTGTTAGATTGCGATTTATATTTAATAATAACAGAAGTAATGGATTTATTATGTATCTCTATGTTTTCTTATGAGAAAGCAATATTTATTCAGCTTATATGAAATATTGATATCCAAATTTAAATATATTAATGAGCCTTACGAGGTGTCATTGATATAATTTAATGTTAAATTAAAATTAATACTGACACTGATCAAATATTATCGGGGATAAGAAATCGAATGGTTTACCACTAGGGAGGTCACAAAGATGTTGAGTATCACAAGTGACAAAGCCGAGCTGTAATCCAGGAACTCTCATGTCTCAAGTTTGCCACTCTATCCCTGCACTAAAATATGCATGATTACAGTTTGCTATAGATTAGATACACACGCAGCCTTTGGGCAGAGAACTTAGTATGTATGTAAGTAAACATAAATAAAAAAAAAGATTAAATCATTTCAGCCAATTCATAGATAAACTGACAAAAGATTAAACTAGAGAATAGTTTCAGAATTTATTCTGTGATCAGTTGTTACTTTGATATGTGATAACTGAAACACACAGACTTATTATATACCTGTGTCTATATATGTAATATATAGGGTATATGAGCACAAATTTTTACTCGACCCACCACTCTCCACACTATCTCATAACACTGATACACTTGAACACATACAACATATATGTGTTCAAGTGTATCAGTGTTATGAGATAGGATGGAAAGTGGTGGGTCATGTGAAATTATGTGCTCATATACCCTAGATATTACTTTGATATGTGACAAAGACAAAATCATTATTAACTATAAGCAGAAGCATGTTATATCTTATAAATACAATTTATCCAAACCGCTTCAAACACTTTTTAGAAAAACTCTTTATTTGTACATATATATTTACCTATGTTTCGACTGACCTGCAGTCTTCTTCAAAGCAAGTTTATTTTGATCTTCTAAATAAAAAATAATAATAATAAACTTGCTCTGAAGAAGACTGCAGGTCAGTCGAAATATAGGTGTATATATATGTACAAATAAAGAGTTTTTCTAAAAAGCGGTTTCGATAAATTGTATTTATAGGATATTATGGCAAAAATAAAGAAAAGTGTGATTTTGGTAATATGTTATATCTTTATGACTTCCTGAGAAAATTCAAATTTGGGACCCCACATACGGTATAAATGTGGATATTTTTCTCTGGGAAGAGGTGACAATAGAGGGGAGGGGGAAGAGAGGGGTTCATCTAAAAGAAAACAACAAAAACGAAATTATATATGAAAAATTAAAATACCTTAAATTAGAAGGAAATGAAATAACAATAGATCATAAATAATTTTGATGTACATACATAACAAAATAGAACTCATTTAATCGTTGATAAAATCAAATCTCAATAGCAATTTCAACTTGCTATATATATGTTCTTATAGTTTAAATCAAATATTCAAAATGTTTGATCATGCATTAACCTCATTCAAAAATGTCGTTTCTTTTATTCTTCAATCTAGACAATTTTCAGCCTTTACTATTGACTTTATAGTGCAGGGCCACTATTAATGAGGACCCCAGGCAAATGCCCATTTGGCCCAATGAAGGCAATTCTAATATTGCTTCCTACATGGAGAAAATATTGAAAACATTAAATATAACCTTAAAATAGAGCATTTAGAATATATTAGATCGTATTATGAAAGAATTATAAAGGAAGGAATTTATATTAATGAAATGAAACCTGTAATGAATAATATATTAATTGAAAAAAAGAGGATAATAGGTTGATTTAATTAAATAATTAAAGAGGATTGTTTTAAGAAAGGTATGTAAATAACATAATGAAAAGTTAAGATTGTTTGCTAGCAGTGTTTAAGGTAAGAGGTATTTGTATTTGTTATATGTATTATGGAATATTATTTTTTATGTATTTTTTAGTTGTGTCTTGATAAAGACTATAAAATAATATAGTCGAAACATTACAGTATATATATATGTTATAATAGTTCATATTATAATAAATCAAGATTTATAAAGAAGTTTGGGTGTGGTTTGTTTATATATATTAAATATAATCTAAATGAATTTTCAATGCTGAACACCTTTCTTAAAAGATAGACATTGTATTCAAAATAAAAATGGAAATATGAAATTATATATAAGTGCACATGATTCAAAATGCAAACACTATTGGATTTTTTTTATGTGTCAAAGCATTGGCCGGGAAGCAAACCTGGGACAACTGCTTGTAAGGCAGCTGTGCTGATCATTTGACCATTAATGTTTGATAATAGTCATCTTTTGATAAGTATGTTCAGCATTAAAAGTGCATAAAAGGTTATATTTAATGTTTCATTATTTTTTTACATATAGAAAACAATATGAATACTACCTCTAATTTACTGCAATTCAGTGATGAAGTTATTATAGTTCTTTTTATTAGCCCATCAGAAAGTAAAAGTTTCCACTATTCTAGTGGCAGTTTGAAAAACTAATAAACATTTGATTTAAATATTTAAATTATTATTCTATATTAAAATTCAATACCAGGATCAAAAACATGTCATAATTCTTTTTTATGACTATGAAATACAGATATGTTTTATGATGCATTTTTACAATTCACTATTGACAGTTTCAATTGCCCCAGAAATCTTCTTCAGAACTTCTACTTATATTTGGAAATCTTATAAGTTGAAGTTCTGAAGAAGATTGCTGGGGCAACTGAAACTGTCAATAGTGGGTTGTAAAAAAACATTGTGAAAAGGGTAATACAGCATCGATTGATCCATGCCATAAGATGGCGCTGTTGCTAGTGAAAAACGAATAGATATAACGTTACCGGGCTGATTTGATTATTATTATTTTGTAATGTTATCCTGTTTTTTTTTTTTTGGGTTCGGATTTTTTTTTGGACCGTATTTTCTTTTTTTTTTAAATAAATAAATTGATTCAAAATTGATTTTTTTTCATACGTTTTTTAAAACCTTTTTTTTTTAAAAAAAAACTTGTTGTTTAACAAAATTGGATTACGGTCTTTTTTTTAAAGTAACTTTTTTTTTTCGCTTTTGATTACGGTCTTTTTTTTTTTAAAGAAACTTTTTTTTTTTTGTGCTTTTTTAAACAACTTCCATATATTTCATTTTTTTTGGGTTCATTTAACGTGTATTTATTAAAAAAAACAACAATTACATCAAAAATTAATTTTCTCATTAAACTACCACCACCGCATCTGCTTCTGTAGTAGGCAAATCTACAAATCGAAATGCTGGACAATCGTCTGCCATTGAAATGTTTTGATCACAAAAAAGTCTCGGAAAGTGTACGACTTGATCGTGAACTTTGCCGAATTGTGACTAATATTCCTCATTTCCTGAATTCTGACCCCTGACAATGAAACCAGGGGTATTTGGAAAAGCGTTACAATTTTTACAAACCAAACTAAAAAAATATATACCCAAGCCCCCCCCCCAAAAAAAAAGTTATAATATACTTTTGGTCATTCAAAATAAAGACACCTTCACATCATACACTGTACAATAGTTAAGAGTAATGTCTATAGAGAGCTTGCATACTCGTCGCTAATAATGTTCGACATACTAGAGATGTTGGGGTAATGGGTGCACTTCAACATCTTTAGCAGTTGAACAGTTTACAGGCTGTAAGATCTATGTAGTGGCCTTGTAAACAGCATATTTATGTGCTTTAGTGTAGCAACAGTGCCATCTTATGGTGTGGATCAATTGATGCTGTATCACCGTAAAAAGTAATAGAGAACATAAATAATATTAATATTATATAAATTTGGCAATGCAGTAAGAAAGATAAAGTTATATTACTTCATAAAAAATACAGATACCTTTGTTAAATCAGTTTTAGCTTATTTGTACTTAAGTAAAAATTCACTTTTGTTTCATTGCAGTTTGTATATGGGAATTCCAATTGACTGTACTCAACTACATTCAGGATTAGAAGAGTCAAATTTATATACTTATCCTTTGTATGATATATATATATATATATATGGGAAACAAAAGCAAATTTGAGAAATAAATGAGTCAGCATGCACTTATGTACAAAAAAGCTAAAACTGATTTAACCAAATGTGTCTATATTTCATAGTAATTAAAAATATGGTCATGGTGTTGATCCTGATATATGTAAAGAAAGAAATGATAAAAAGCGGAAGATTACGGAGGTCTGCTTTATTGCACAAAATGAACATGTGATCAACCAGAGAGCCAATAGCATTCATATAAGCAAATATATTTTTTAAATTTTTAATGGTGAATTTTTTTTGTTTGATTATCATGATTATGATGTTAACATCATGACTATGATGTTAACATATTGATAATATATTCTGTTTATTTAAATTAAATTTATTTTTTAGACTGTTGAAATTATTTGTAATATTGACAGAGATTCAATTTATTACATATATGATAAATTAAATATTTTCGTGAATTAATTACGATGTAAACAGAGAAATAAGTGAGACATTTTGATGTCATAATTAGAGAAGCATGTTTAGCAATGATATGGCTATGTAACCAATTAAAGCTGATGTCCAAAAACTTAACCACTTACCCTAATAGACAACAATAGATTTTTGTTTGAGTTTTCTTAGATTACCTTTACAGTTCGCCTACGATTGACAATTTCAATTGGCGGTTAGTTAGCAACATCATTAATGAACATATTTTTAAGGGTATTAGATAAAAATCCCCCAATCTTTGCTTTGCTTATATATATAATATTTGAGGAAAATAAATTCTCCAAATGATCTCTATATTAAATTCAATTAAACAATTTGCAACATCATTGGTCAATTGCAAAGCAGACAATAATAAATCAATTTTCATTTTATGGCTTGAGCTATTTATTAGAGAAAGTGAAATTCAATATCAAATTTACAAAAGTCTTTTTACTGCTTAATTAAATTAGCCTTAAATAATGCCAATTTAATATCCACTGACTCATATATATTACTTTTTATAAATCTCCACATATACACACTAATGCAAATTTTAAAATATAATTCCTTTAATTTTCTAACAGTTTCGGCTGTCCTGCAGTCTTCATCAGAGCTATAACATTTAAACATATAATCATATAACTATTATTTTATATAATATAAAGATACTTATTTTACATTATTCATAATCATATTTTATTTTTAACCTTATACTTTTACTTCCCTTATTTCCAAATTATTATTTTCTCATTTCTTTACTATATCTAATTCCCTTTTATTTTTTTTACCCTTTCTTCCATCCTATCTATCAATCTACATTATTCTTTGATATATTTTTATCACCTTTTTATTTAACTTTGAGTAAAATAAATAAATAAATAAATCATAAAAGAGAATAAGGAATAAAGATAGGAATAGGAATAAAAATTATTAATAAAAGAATAAGTATTTACTCACCAAGGTGAGTAAAATAGATAAGTAAATTATAAAAGAGAATAAAAAATAAAGATAGGAATAGGAATAAAAATTATTAATAAAAGAATAAGTACAGATAAATAATAAAAAGTAAGGAAAGAAACTAGACTTATTGGTATTAAAAGTAAAATAAAAAGATGATAAAAATAGAGAGTAATGTAAAATAATAGATAGGATGGAAGAAAAGGTAAAAAATAAAAATAAAAGGGAAGTAAAAATAGTAAAGAAATAATGAGAAAATAATAATTAGGAAATAAGGGAAGTAAAGATATAGGGTTAAAAATAAAATATGATTATTAATAATAATGTAAAATATGTATTTTTATATGTATTTAGAATAATGGTTATATGATTATATGTTTAAATGTTGTAGCTCTGATGAAAACTGCAAGACAGTCAAAACTGTTAGAAAATTAAAGTAATTATATAAAAAAATTTGCATTAGAGTGTATATGTGGAGATTTATAAAAAGTAAATATATATGAATATATGAAGGAATGCAAAAAAAGTAAAGAAGAAGATATTCACTAACTCATAAAACACTACACATTAAGATAACTTTGTTTAATATAAATAAATGTATATATAATAATTCAATGAATGACAGGTTATTCCAGAGATGTAGTGATTGTATGAGCATGCATGCCAATTTGTAAAAACATGATTGAAGACATTGCAATTACATATATAAAATCAGAATTTTATTTTAAAATAGTTGTAAAAAAGTAACATATAACTTCAGCACACACAACATTCTTTAGAAAAAAAACTTTTTCTATCTCAACGCTGCCCTCTATTAAAATGAATATGGATTAAATGTACAAAGATCCACATGCAACCCATGGGCCACAGATACCTATATTTTAAATAGATTAAACTGTTTTGGACATTTTGACTTAGAAGTGGCAGTGGAAAATTGAAGATCTAAAGACTCTTAGATCAATTCTGACTGGAATAAAAAAAATCTCTATTCGATCAATTGATTAAATCTAATATGTTTGGCTCCTTACTACAATGCTCACATGTCATGTGAGTTTCCAAGCAAGGGACCATACACTTTTTAAAGAGAAATGTAAGTATCATAAAAATGGGCATATACTTTAAAACTTGGTTTGCATATAACATGATCATGAATGTAAATAATAAAATGCATAATTCATGTCTTTGAAATGATTGACTCAACTAATATTGTCTCAAGTGATAAATGATATATACTTATAGAAACTAAAACACAGATATTTTAAGCTCAGTCACCTACTTATTAATTATCAATGCATATTTTGAATTCAGATTACTAAAAAGAAAAATCATGGTGTTTTTTGAATTTAAACCTAGAAGTGAAAAATCTATAAATTCATTATACTGGCCGATATATGTTAGTGAGCAAATTATCCATGTTTATTTATTATATGAATAACTACACAGTAATGATAGTGAGCATGAAAATAACCCATGGACAGAATATTAGGGTTGATTCTCCTTAATTCCTTTAAGACCTCAAAGATAAAATATATTATTTCAGTTAAGAGCAAATTCCTCTATTAATTACAAACTCCTATATTAAATAAATCTGTTTTGTTCTATAAAGTACAAGAAAAGTAAATAATTTTTAAGTAACTTGCTGCAGGATAGAGTACTCTTCAAAAGCCTTATAAAAAGGAACAGGATGCACCACTAGGCTTGCCACAAATGAAGCATTTTATCATTTCTCTCTAGCTTGATTTTACTCTCTAAGAAAAAAAAATTTAACTGACCAATATTGGATTGAAGATGAGTAACCATAAGATTAGTGACTTAAAGGAAAAGTTTTAAACATATTTTAAACCAATTTTTTTCAAGTTTTAACCAGCCTAAAATGGAATACTAAGTCAGGAATATTGCATAGAGCAGCTGTAATTTATACACTATGATGTCCTTATATTTGTATTTATTTTCATATACATGAGTGTGAGAACTAAAATCTTAAACGGGCTCTTGAAAGATTATAATCATCCTAGAAATAGACCAAACTGGAATGGATTAGATAAGGAAGTTTAATGGTATCATATAATACTAAATCATCTATGCATTTTACTACTGCTACACAATGCTTTACTTACCACCCTCGTTTACAGTTTCAATTGTTCCAGCAATCTTCTTCAGAACTTTTATATCTCCTAACTTCAACTAAGATATAAAAGTTTTGAAGAAGATTGCTGGGGCAATCGAAACTGTAAACTGTAAAAGAGGGTGGTAAATAAAGCATTGTATAACTGTAAAGTGCATGGATGATTTAGTATTATATGATGTACATTGGGCAATGCAATAAGAAAGATTAGTTATTATTCTTCTTGAAGAAGTTTAATAGTGTTATTGGAAAACTTTATTGGTAACGATGGTGAAACATATCGACTTATAAACATGAACAGATACAGTATTACAATGAAATAGAAAATAAACCTATTATTTAATAGATAAAAAAGTGACATTAGTTTATCATTAGTTTGGATGATTAAGTTTTAATGAGTGTTTTTAGTTAACTTGGATTCTAATAATAAAATCGCTTTCATTTTTTTGTAAATTAAATACAAAATTTTACATTTAGTACATTTTTAACAGAAAAATTGATTAATGTTTATTGTAAAAGCTATTTAAATTAGAACAATTTTATATGCGACGTTTAATTTCGTATATATATATTATATTAGAACTGCTTCTAATAAAACTTATTGAAATCAATGCAAAAGAACAGCAACAAAAAAATAAAACTTTATTTGATAAAAACAATGTCAAAAACATATCTTTATAAAATATTTGTGACAAGTAATTTTCTATTTACACGGGTTTCATTTTTAAAAAAATCATTTTCTCTTTTTTAAATACAATTTCTCTTATATTTTAATATATATATATTTTCAATAAATAAATTGATAAAAATGTTTTAACATTTTCTTCTAATATTTTGACAGCATTAATCAATATATCTGAGAATTAAAAATAATATAAATGAATCAAGAATATTTGATTTAAAAATGGACAAACCTAAATCCCTGACAAGTTGTAAAGATTAACACAAAATACAGAAAGAGTGATGATTACGCTGACATGAGTGAACAGAGAAGTATTTCTGTAGAAAAGATTATTTAATCATAAAAAATACATCTCTGTCCATCAAAGTTTATTAAACATTAATAAAAAAGTAACACAGTCTCAAATATCTTCCTTCAGGGCAAATGATTTTACAGTATCTATTCAAGAATGAATAGAAAAGAAACTCTATTCGCCAGGTTGAAAATTTGCTACTTACCAGTTTTCCTTCTTGCTAAAAATAGTAATACCTAGATTTGCCTATTAATAATTTGCAGTCTTGCTGGGATAACGCATTGGGAAAAAATTCTAAGCCTAAATGGAAATTCACAACTATTTAAAAAAAAACTTTTAAGTTCCATTTAGATTCAAATTCTTTATCATGGGCATAGCAAATAAGTATATCAAGTTCTCTGCTATTAGACCCATATATGTATTTATACATATCCCAGTAAAAAAGTGTGTCTGAATAACTCTCCAAGGTATTGGCAGATTTATTTTTGAATCAAGATTTGTGTTATATAGTAATATAGTTTATCTATTCACCACAAAAATTTTAAAACGCTAGTGTGTCTGGATCAGAAAAAATCATGGAAGAGTTGGTTGGGGATTAGTATAAGGACTAGTATAATGAAATAGAAAAAGTGGCAAATAGGATTTTAGGTAAGAATATTCAGAAGAATAAGTGTAATAAAAAAATGAGAATTAGTGAAAGTGTAAAAGAGAGGAAAGAAGCATGCAGAGAATATAAGTGTGCTATTAAGAATAAGGAAAGTGAAAAAGATATTAATGCTAAATGGAAAAAGTACTTAGAAAAGAAGTTGGCTAAAATAGATAATTATAGAACGATAATGCAATTGAATAGTAAATTGTTGGAGGATATTAATAAAAGTGGAAGAGATGGGAGTAAAAAATTTTGGAATTATATTAAAAGGAGAAATGTAGGGGAGAGAGAGATAGTATTACTAGATGATGAGGGAATAGAGTGTAGCTCTAGAGAAGATTTAGAGAGAATCTTAAATAGATATGTAATGGATATAGAAAATACCTTAGATGTGAAGGATAGAGTGATAGAAAACATGAAAGCATATAGTAATGGGAATATTAGGTTTACGAAAAATGAACTGAATGAGGTAGAGAAGAAATTGAAAAATGGAAAGGCAAAAGGTTTAGATGGATGGGCAGCAGAGATGGTAATGAATTTAGGATATAGGGCAAAAGTAAAGTTATTATCCTGTTTTAATAAGATGGCACAGAATAGAGTTTTTCCAAATAGTGAGGTTCATAGAAAGTTAAATAATTATAGACCAATAGTGGTAACATCAGTTTTATATAAAGTTTTCTCATATATGATGGCTAAAAGAGTTGTAAAATGGATGGAAGGAAATAATGTAGTGGGGGAAATGCAAAGAGGTTTTAGATTAGATAGGCATATAGCAGATAGTTTATTTGTAGTTACACAACTTATGGATATGAGTAGGAATTCAGGTAGACAGTTATACAAGAGTTTTATAGATATAGAGAAGGCATATGATAGAGTAAATATAAATAAATTATGAATAAGTTTAGCAAATTTGGAAATGGATGAAGCTTTAGTGGATATTATTAAGAAATTACATGAAAATAATTACTATATATATCAGGGAATATAGAATCAGTTAAAGTTAAAATGGTGTGGGACTAAGGCAATGATGCCCTATGTCACATATTTTGTTTTTGTTGTATATGAGTGAAATGGAAAAAGCAATAGAAAGATTAGGAAGAGGGATAGACATACCGTTAATAGGTGATAGGGGAGTATATATTTTGTCAGGTCTTTTTTTTTTGTGGATGATATATTTTTGTGTGCAGAAAGAAGAGAAGATATGAAAGTTATGCTGAGGACATGTGCAAGAGTGGGTAAAGAGATGGGGATTAAATTTAGTGAAGAAAAATCCAATATAATGATGGTTAACACTGGGGAAAGAGAAGATGTAGAATTTTTATTGGGAGATATAAAGTTAAGTGTGGTGAATAGATATAGTTATTTGGGAAGTATTTTAAGTAATCAGAAAAATTGTTTGGATGAATGGGAGAAAAAATTGATAAATGAAGCAAAGAAAAGAAAGGGATTGATAAAGAAATTAACAGTATTTTCATATAATAAACATGATGTAGCTAGAATTATATGAAAGGGAGTGGCAGTAGCAGAGTTAACATATGGTAATGATGCATTATGTGTTAGTAAAAGGGTTTTAGATTATTTAGAGAAAGTACAAAGGGAAGTAGGAAGACATGCATTAAATGCAGATGTATGGACAGCAAGGGAGGCAATTCGAGGAGAAATGGGATGGTCATGTTTTTATATGAGAGATGCAAAAAGTAAAATGAAAATGTTTGGTAGATTGCAGTTTATGGATAATAAAAGAATAGCAAAAATAGTATTTAATTGGGTTACAAGTAAAGGGCAGGCAACAAGATGGGTGAGAAAGGTAATATGGTATGCAAAGGATTTGGATAAAGAATTTATTATCAGTATATTTGTACAAACGGTGGGATGATTGTGTTAGGAGGATTGTTGAGGGTTATAGTGGTAAGGAATGGGATAAAAGAATAGATTTATTAATAAAGAATTGGGAGTTAGAGGTGGAGAACTAGTATGGAGAGTAAAAAGAGTTTAAATATATATAGAAGTAAACAGAATATTAGGTGCGAGTTAATATATGATAATAGTAAGGAAAGTAGTTTATTGTTTAAGACTCAAATGGGATCTTTAGCAATAAAAGAATATACATGTAAATGGAAAAATATGGGTGATTTAGTCTGCAAATTGTGTAAGGAAGAAATAGAAAATATTAGGCATCTGTTAATTGAATGTAAATGCTGATTGAATGTAAATGCTTGAAAACAGAAAGGGTACAAATAATGAAGTTATGGAAGAATATATATGAAAAAAGTGATTATACAGAAAGTAGATTATTGGTTTTTATGCTGGATTTGGGAAAAGATAAAGGGGATTTAGATATAAAGGCCACAGAATTGACAAAGATTATGTTGTGGAAATGGGATGGAGCAGAATATGGGAAAACTTAGAGTGGGGAATGAAAAATAAAGTGGCTAACAGGTTTCTCTGGGTATAATTGCTGAGAGATTCCTGACTCCAATTAAGGAGAAGCCACAGTACATCACATTACATTATGACACAAAATGTCCAGTATATTTTGTACCTTTGTAAATTGTCTCCAATATTTTCCCCAACATCAAACATCTTGCAAACTGCTTTAAAACATTCTTGTGACACATGATATCAAAAAATTTCAGTAGCACCTTTGCTCAGTTCAAAACAAAATGTAATCTTAGTACATTATTCTATCAAAGGTTAACATGGAATACACGACTATATTTTATGTTGTAACTCATGATTTGGATATATATGCTAGTGCTTTAAAATTTAACTGGTGAACAGCTAATTTGTCATTACATAATTCATATGTTGATACACAGATGGCCCTGAAAGCATTTTAAAGACAAATAGATCATTGAGACACACTAAGTATTTATCCAAAGCTGTTACAAATTTCACTATTCAATATCTACATACACATTTCATGAGAAACTATATAACATGTGAATTGAAGATTTTAAAAACTTGTAAATAGGCAAACTTTTCTACTTATATTAATTACAATGAATTTGATTTTTAGATTTTGAATGCTAATTTTTAAATTGGTTGTAATTAAGATATATTATTTCTGTATGAAAGGTCAGGTTCAAATCCCTAGCTCATATGATGAATGGGAATTTCCCATAAATAGTGATAGAGATAATTTGAGAAGTGTCACACTGAGCCATAGTTCAAAACTTGTAACAAATCAGAAAGTGTGTAGCAAATGTAAAAAGTTTTGATTGATTGTAAGTATCTAACAAATGCGGTAGTCAATTTATTATATGTTATCACCATCATTTCCCCAAGTATCATTCACTTTCTTCAATTTCTAGCTTCCCTTCTTCCTGTAATCTCTGTAAACTTTCTTATTTCATCCATGAATCTCATATATGGTTTATTTTCTTTTACTATCTCTTAAGATCCAGTTTAAGACTTTAACTGTCCATCTATTACTGTCTTGTCTAGCAATATCTCCAGCCAGATGCACTTTGACCTCTTAATTCTTTCAATAGTATCAGCAATACCTGTTTGTTCTCTCATGTCCTTTATTTTCAATCTTTTGTTCTTTGTACTAGTATACATCTCTTCATATTTTATTGAGTGATCTGAAGTCTTTGTATTTCTCTTCTGTTAAGTGTCCCAAATCTCAGGTCAATTAATAATTGATAAAACTCATTTATTAAAAACCTTTTTCAAACACATAGGCATATTTCCTTTTAATATTGTTTCTAACCAAAGCACTCGATTCAAATTTTAATTCTATCACGAATTTCATCTATTATGTCACCTTATGATGAAAAAACATTAATGTTGCATATACCAGAATAAAAAAAGTGGTGCAAAAAGTTTTTCTCTACAAAAATTATTGAATATTTACTGGAAAGAGTAACATTATTAGATTTATTATGTAAGTAATACACAGTCGAGCATAGTTTGAAAGTTATAAATGACTAATCGTTAGTCTGCTTTCAGAACAGGTTATATTTATGTGTTTAATGAAGTAGTCAAGTTGCAATCTTTAGTTTCTATATAAATATATTAGATCATATATTAAAGGAGGTTGCCATGACAACAGATTGAGATTGTTGATTGTTAGTGATATTAATATTGAGTGTTGACTACTTTCCTGTACTTATATATACATATAAACAAGAATTATTTCATTATGTTAAAACATTACATAAGTGATAAAAAGGATATTATTAATAAGCAGGGAAATTAAAATATATAATAATTTAGTTACAATAAATAAATAAAAAATCATGCCTAGGTATTATTGAAATATCACTTTTTAATTTGTATTTTGTGAATATCACACTTCAAAATAAACTATTGTACCGGTCGAAACCCACCA